>QRFJ01004205.1:0-167745 GCA_006176705.1 Cocos nucifera | reverse complement strand
TAATTTTCCTATTAGAGACTTCTACCTGGCCACTTGTTTGCGGATGGTATGGTGTAGCTATCTTATGTGTCACCCCATATTTTCGTAATAAAGTTCGAAATTGGTGATTTGTAAAATGGGTACCTCCATCACTAATGATAGCACGTGGAAATCCGAACCTAGAAAAGATATTCTTCTGAATAAATTTTAAGACTACTTTATGATCATTGGTTCATGTTGCTATTGCTTCAATCCATTTAGAAACATAATCGATAGCTACCAAAATGTATTCAAATCCATTGGAAGGTGGAAAAGGTCCCATAAAATCAATTCCCCATACATCAAAAATTTCTACTACTAAGATGGGGTTTAAAGGCATCATGTCTTTCTTTGAAATATTCCCTAAGGCTTGACACTTAAAACACTCCTGACTAAAAGTATGGGCATCCTTAAATAATGTTGGCCAATAAAAACCACTCTGCAATACTTTGGCCATAGTTTTTCATCCAGAAAAATGTCCTCCACAAGCAAGGGTATGACAAAATTGTAAGATACTCCAATTGTTCAGATTCAGGAACACATCTACGAATGATTTGATCAGCACAAATTCTAAAAAGCTCAGGATCTTCCCAAAAATAATATTTGATTTGAGCAAAGAATCGATCCTTTTCATTCTTAGACCAGCCATCAGGAATTTATCCTATGACTAAGTAATTGACAATATCTGCAAACCAAGGAGTCTTTGTATGTGAAACTATTAACAATTATTCATCTGAAAAAGATTCTCTGATTGATATAGGTTCACTATCTTTAACTAGGATCCTAGATAGATGGTCTGCTACAACATTTTTAGATCCCTTCTTATCTCGAAATTTCAATATCAAATTCTTGTAGCAGTAAGATCCATCTAATTAATCATGGTTTAGCATCTTTCTTTGAGAGCAGGTATCTCAAGGCTGAATGATCCAAGTAAATTATGATTTTTGATCCTAATAGATATGATCTAAACTTTTCTAGGGCAAACACAATGGCTAGCAACTCTTTTTCAGTGGTGGTATAATTCATTTGTGCTTCATTCAGAGTTCTACTGGCATAATAGATCACTACAGGACATTTGTTTACCCTTTGGCCCAGGACAGCTCCTATGGCAAAGTCTGAGGCATCGCACATAATTTCAAAAGGTAGTGACCAGTTAGGAGGTTGTATGATTGGAGCTTTGGTCACAGCTTCTCTTAAGATTTCATAAGCTTTAAGATAATTTTCATCAAAGTTAAAAGAAACATCCTTAGCGAGCAGATTACACAAAGGATGAGAAATTTTAGAGAAGTCTTTGATGAAGCGACGATAGAATCCTACATGACCAAGAAAAGATCGAATTTGTTTGACAGAAGTGGGAGGAGGAAGTTTAGAAATTAGTTCAACTTTAGCTTTATCTACCTCAATCCCTTTCTTAGATACTATATGTCCTAAAACGATCCCCTCTTGAACCATGAAGTGGCTCTTTTCCCAGCTTAACACTAGATTAGCCTCAATACATCATTTTAATATTTTCTTCAAATTGTTGAGGCAACTCTCAAAAGATTCTCCAAAGACTGAAAAGTCATCCATGAATATTTCTAAGAAATCTTCCTATCATGTCTGAAAATATTGACATCATGCACCTTTGAAAAGTCGCAGGTGCATTACATAATCCGAATGGCATTCTACGAAAAGCAAAGGTTCCATAGGGACATGTAAAGGTGGTCTTTTCCTGATCTTCCTGGATAGATTGCTACCTGATTGTATCCTGAGTATCCATCTAAAAAGCAAAAGTATTGTTGGCCTACTAGTCTTTCTAGGATTTGATCGAATAAAGGGTAAGGAAAGTGATCTTTTCGGATGGTTGTATTGAGTTTTTTATAATCTATACAGACACGCCACCCAGTGGAAAGTCGTGTTGGTACTAAGTTTCCATGTTCAGTGCGGACAACCGTGAGTCCAGATTTCTTTTGGAACAACTTGTGTGGGACTCACCCAGTGGCTGTCAGAGATAGGATAAATAATTCCAGCATCTAACCATTTAATTACCTCTTTCTTGACTACTTCTTGCATGTTAGGGTTAAGCCGTCTTTGCATCTCTCGAGTTGGTTTGGCATTATCTTCTGTATAAATATGGTGCATGCATATTGATGGACTAATTCCTTTTAAATCAGGCGACGGTCCAACCCTATGGCCTCCTTATATGTTTTTAGAATATTTACCAATTGGTTTTCCTATTCAGTAGTTAAGTTGGAAGCAATTATTACTGGTAGGGTTTTCTTTGATCCTAAAAATACATACTTAAGTGATTCAGGTAAAGGTTTTAGTTCAAGTTGTGGTGGGGCCTGAATTGAAGGATGTAATGGTTCAATTTTTTGCTCGGGTAAGGGCTCAACTTTCACTGACCAAGGTAATGAATGTGATGGTTGAGGTGAATTAAGCAGGGCATTTACTTCCTGGGTTTGAGTTTCTTCAGTGGGTTCATCATCTTGCAGTAAATCTAAGGAGGAATTAGATTCAACTATTTCATCTACCTGATTGATTACAAAGCAGTCTTCCTCCTCTTGGTGTACTTTGGGGTATTAAAAATATTAATTCTTACTTTTTGATTCCCAAAAGAAATGTCCATAGCTCCTATCTTACAGTTGATATTGGCATTGGCAGTCGCTAAGAATGGACGTCCTAAAATTATGGGATTTTGGTTCAGCTCTTGGGATGGTTCCATGTCAAGTATGAGAAAGTCTACTAGGAAAATAACATTTGTCTACTCTAACTAGAACATCCTCAATCAAACCATGCGTGGTGTTTTTATAGATCTATCAGCTAATTGCAAAATAACTGATGTGGGTTTTAATTCTCCAATCCCAAATTTTTCATAAACCAAGGTTGGAAGTAGGTTCACACTAGCTCCTAAGTCTAGTAATGCTCGGTTAAAGGTTATACCTCCTATAACACATGAAATTAAGGGTGCACCAGGATCTTTCATCTTTTGAGGTATTGGATTTAACAGGACCGCACTTACATCCTCAGATAGCATAACTCTTTTGGTGGTTCGTGGCTCACGCTTTTGGGTGCAGAGTTCTTTAAGAAATTTAGCATAGGCTGGGACATGCTGAATTGCATCGAGGAAGGGGTAAATTAATATGAACTTGTTTAAATAGTTCCATTAGCTCCTTGTTGCGTGCTTCTTGCTTTTTACAGAGAAGAGCCTACTTCTAAGGCCGAAGGGAATGGGGCTTTGGGTTTATATGTCTCGGCTAATTCATCTATTCTCTTCTTTCTTTATCTATCTTATCAGTGTCAGTACCAGTTCTAAGCTCAGGTTCTTCTATATGATTAGTTTTATACCTCTTCTTCAAATTTTCATCTTGGCTAACATCAGTATTAGGCCTCTATCACCTGGTCTTGGTATGGGTCCTTAAGAATCCTACCACTTCTAAGTTCAGATATTGCTTTGGCATTTTCTAATTGGGGGTTCTTAGGTGGAATGTTAGATGGATGAGTAAATCCAGGTGGTTGATAGACATTGGATGGATTATTTTTAGGATTTGCAATTGGTTGGTTCGGTAATTGACCTGGTTCTCTCCTCATGCTAGACTCAGCTAATTATCCTATTTGAGCTTCTAGCCTGGCAATTGATTGTTGTTGGCTTAGAATTAATTATTGAAGTTGATTGAATTTATCATCGGCTAGATTGGTCTGTTGATGAGGAGGTGGGTATGAGGGCTTGATTATAATGCAGTGGTTGAGAAGACTGACTAGGTTGTCCCCTTATTATAGGCATAGTTCTGGTGCTGGGGCCTATTTTGATAATTTTGATCTGGTGGGATTTGAGTCTGAGCCTGAGTCTGTTGTGGTTTCCAAGAGAAATTAGGATGATTTCTCCAACCAGAATTATATGAATTTGAATATGGATCATTAAGTGGTTTGGAGTAACCTTAAGCAGCTTGGACTTGTTCTTGGATAAGAGGTGGTAATTGTGCACCGTGGGACATTCGCTTACATGATGTGTTGGACTAGCACAAATAGAGCAAATCTCCTGATAATTAGAAGCTGGTGTGTATTGTACAGGAGATTGTTGTCGTAGATTTAGGAATTGATCTAATTTTTGGGCAATAAGATCGACTTTATCTAATTTTTGTGCTATTATGTTCAAGTCTGTCTTAGAATTAAGTTCTGGAGTTTTGATCTCATAAATTCTGCCCATTTTTGTTGAGAAATTGATCTTTCATAAGAGGATAATGAAGCATGGTTAATAGAGTTTTCACTTAAGGTTTCAAATAAGGTATAAGCTTCATCCTCACTTTTGCTCATGAATGCACCTCCACATAGGATGCATCAACCATCTACTTATATTGATCTCCTAAACCTTCATAGAAAGCTTGTACAATTTGCCACTTAGATAGACCATGGTGTGGGCATTTTCTAAGAAGTTTCTTAAGTCTTTCCCATGATTCATGAATTTGTTCCCCTGGAAGCTGAGCAAATCCAGTGATGGCTCGCCTCATAGTATTGGTTCATCCTATGGGATAAAATTTCTTAAGGAAATTCATGTTGCATCTCTCTGCCCATGTTTGAATTGTTCTTCCTAATGTGCCAAGCCAGTACTTGGCTTTATCTTTTAATGAGAAAGGGAACAAGGTCAGTCTAAGGGCATCATCAAAAAAATTCTGAATTTTTATCGTAGAGCAGATTTCTAAGAATTCATCCAGATGTTTGTAAGGGTCTTCATTGGCATTCCCATAAAAAGATGGGAGCATCTGGATTGTGGTCGACTTGATCTCATAGTGGCTAGCAGGGATATCAGGTATGTGGATGCTAGTCGATGGGCTGTAGGTGGAAGGAATAAAGTATTCCTTCATTTACCTAGGTGGTTCTTCATGATTTCCAGCCATTTGATTATCTGGTCTTAAATGAATTAGTCTTTCAATTTTAGGATTTGGTTTAACTAGGTCAGATAAAAGCGATCTTCTACCATGCATGTACTAGTGCAATCTGATATATGGTTCAAGATATATATTTTTTATTATTATTTATTTTTTTAAATTTTTTTAAATTTTTTTAAATTTTTTTAAATTTTTTAAGAAAAGAGAGAGAAAGAAAGAAGAGGGTTCTAAAAAAAAAAATCCTAAGGAGTCTTAAATCTGGAGATGATAGAGAGAAGAGTTAATTTGTGGTTTATGTTTGATGTTATTTAGCAAACAAGTTAGGCAATCAATCCTGACTAACGATTATCCTAGATCTTGATAGCTCCTAACTGCCAAGATCACCTTCGAGCCCTCCAAGTAGAGGATTAGCCAATCAACTGGCCAGATAAGTGTAAGGTCGGTGGGAGTCCCCCTGTTGCTTGCCTTAGACACCAATTATGCTTGGCCAGGTAAGCGAATGGAACCAATTAAGTAACCACCTTCCTTTCGGGCCCAATCATCCCTGAACCACTTTCTAGACACCAGTCAAATTGATTAACCCTAACTTGGTTCAACTCTTAGGTTTCTTTGTCCTATTAGCTCGAATATCCTTAAGGGTTAATGTCTAATTGATTTAAGAGTTAAGATTTGGGTTAATGCAGGATGCTGGTTGGTTGTTTGTGGGCCAAGGAAGGGTGATCAAATCCCTATCTTATCTTGTTTAATGGGTTGTGCCCTTAATTTGGTTTAATATGAATATGCAAAAAAAAAAATTCAATCAAAGTGTTCTATGCAATTTAAAGTAGATGCATGCAACTAATTAAATTCTAAAAGGCTTACCTTGTCTCCAGCAATCACCAAAAAAAAAAAAGAATAATAAAACTAATATGATGGATGCTCTAAACAATTAGGGTTTCTAATCTTGTGATGAGATTTTTAATTAGATTTAAGTAGGTAATTTTTAATTAATTTAAAAATAAAGTAAATATTAAAAATAAGGAAAGAGATTTAGGGTTTAGGAATGATCTCACCAAATAGGATTGAGAGTTTTGTTTGTGCCCTAATCTTTCTTGTTCTTTTCTTTATTTTTTTTCTATAAAATAAAAAAGAAAAATAATTAGTAGGCAGTAAAAAAAATTAAAGAAATGAGAAAATTTAAATTTTTATGCCTCCCCGGTAACGATGCCAAAAACTTGATAGGAACGTGATGTTGTCGTTAAGACATCGTGTTTATCAATTTAAATTCGACTCTTTATTTTTTAAATTAATTAAAAATTATGAAAAGAGTAGTGAGTCAGATCGAATCCACAGAGAGGCAATGATTTATTTCTAAAATCTTTGATTCTTTTTTTTTTATTATTATTTTTTTAAAGAAAAGAAAAGAAGAGTTTTTGAAAATTAAAGTCAGAAAATAGATTTATAAATAAAAGTAGAATTTAAATTATGTAAAAATAAATTTGGTATTAAGATTTACTATTTAGATCTTAGCAACTACTTGCAATAAAATTAAAAAGAAATGAAGAATAATTAATTTAAAGAGCTAGAATTGAAAAGAATAATAAAACTTTCTTTATTAAATTTAAAACTCAGATGCAGAATTTAAATATAAGAAATTAATAAAAATTTAGAATTTTAATAGAAGAAATTAAAGAAAAATAAAGAGAAAACTAAAAGGAGATCGTAAATCAGCATAGGCGTGGAGATGGCATAGAAGACTGGCTCTTCTTCTCAGCACTGTAGCTTTGAAGCAACCTTTAACCCAAAGCTTGGCTTCCACCCTGTACCTTAGCTTTCCTTCCACCCGATCTGTCTACTTCTAGAGGCTTAGGATCCTTTTTATAGAGCTAGGAGGGTTGGATATTTATTTCTGAAGGCAATGTGGGACTAATAGCCTTTGTAATTATCAAAATACAAAGAAATCGAAATAAAATTTGAATCAAAATAGCTCTGATACGACTCTGGTAAGTCTGGTGAAATCTAGCCATTCAATAAGAATCCAACGATCCAAAAATCATCAAAATCTGATGCGTATCAGTCCAGATCAGGTTGGATTAAATTCTGACCATCCGATCATGCCTTGATGGAGGAAATCTGGCCGCAAATCACATGTCGGGAGTCTTGATCATTGTCGGAAGTATTCTGGACCGTAGGATCATCCCTTGGATCGAGTGCTACCATTGGATGGTGATCCGCATGAACTCTGAAGCTGAATCAAATCAAAAAATAACCACAGCCGTTCGAACTTAACCGCAAGCTACCGCAACCATCCGATGGTGCAATTACTGTTCTTATGGATCGCATGGACCGACCGTACCATACACCACAGTCAATCAGTGCCTTTATTATCGAGTGAAAAGACCAGATTGCCCTATGAGCCACGATAAATTTCTGTGGACCCTTTAAGGGTCTAGGTCCACCATGTGGCAAGTTCTGATTTGCCGGTGTCTACTGAGCTGGCGGTGCACACTATGCTGTAGACCGGCTGATGGCTTCTGGGCTTGAGTCAACTAGCATGGATGGCTTAGCACACTGGCTTGGTTGGCTTGGCTCGGTGCATTTAGATGCGCTGGCTGCTGCGGCGTGGTGGCTTGAGCCGTTTGAGCCGTATGTTATTTTTCATAATTTTTTTATTTTATTTTATTTCTTTAGAAATTCATATCTTTTTCGTTTTAGCTCCATTTTGCTTCAAACTTATTTCATTATGATCAAAAAAATGAGCTTTTTCTATTGATTATAAATTTTTATTTTCTAATTTTTATTATTTTTTAATTAATTTTTTTAATTAATAAAAATATGAATTTCTCAAAAATTATATATAAATTGATTAATAATTTTTAAAAATTAATATAAATTAATTAATAAATTAATATTTTTATTGATGAATTTATGGTACTTATCAAAGAGAGGGCACACATCCCCTTGTGAAGTGCGCCCCTAGTGGATAATGATAGAAAGAGTTGGGGTTTATCCATTCAAAGTGTTTGAATGGGTCAAAGAAGTTTGAATTGTTCAAACATCTAGGATAAATGTTATCTATGCCAACTTCCTCTTATCCCAAGTTGTTCTATGCCATTTCCCTTTATTTTTATGTGACAAAAATCTAGAAAAGGGATGTGGGGTGTGGAGATCATGGGAGAGTCCTTTTGCTTGTTGGCTTTGACGTGTTCAAAGTCACATGCAAAGGGACTCTTAGTTTGGTCTATAAATAGGGCTCGACGCAAGCAATTGTGCATAGAAAATTCTCTATGAAAAAGTCCTGCCAAAATCTCCATCTCCATGCCTCCCTTATCTGATCCTCTCCCTCTTCTCCATTTCTAAGAGTTGGGCAAAACCTACGAGTAAAGATCAAGTCTCGTTGGCATGAAGATCAGCAAGAGATGGTGTTCGTGAGACGAACACGCAGCCATTGGATTTTGTTTTGGAGGCTCTATGGGAAGACATTGGATCTGATCTTTGGAGATTAGATCCAGAAGGAGGGGACTTTCAGATCTGACCCGAGTAGATATCGGTAGAGGCTGGGCACATGCCCACCTTAATCAGAACCTCAGATCAGTCGTCAGATCATCATAATGGATAAACAATTTATTCGATCAAGTGATAATTGCTATCACTATTTTTATTTTTATTTTACTTCTAAATTTTAGATCAATCTAATCATATCTAAGAACTCTCAGATCTGATTAGATCATAAAAAAATTTTAAAATTATTCTTTTATAAATCTGATCCGATCATATGCATCCTAGGGTAGGAAAAACCTGATTTTTCCTTCATTTAATTTTTATTTGATTTCTACTTTATGTCTTTCTTATTTTTGTCAAAGAGTTCTCATTCTTCTGATAGTGGAACACTTAAAATAAAATATATTAATAATTATTTACTTTAATATTTGGTCATCATCAAAATCACTTAGGAGGTTCAACATAAAGTACATCTCGAACCTCTTCCGGACGAACTTAAATAGTGAAAATAGTCGCCTAAACAGATAGCTAAGTATTTGGCTAAGTATTCGACCCCTGCGTAATCTAGCCTGACCGACCTTGGGATCAGCCAAACTCCACTTCAACTAGATCTCCTTTCAGTCAAATCTCACCTTAAAATTGTGTCTCATGTCGAGAGTCTTGGATCGGTAGAGCTTCTCCTTAATTGAACTTCTACACCTTTCTGTAAGTGACGGATCTTGACATTCCTACATCGAGAGCCTTGGGCATGTAAGCTAGAGTTAGTAGAAGAACCTCATCATCTACACTAGTTCAATTCCCAACTCAACAAATACCCACCAACCTATGGACTTTCTTGAAACTGGCCAAACTATAGCTATTAATCTCCAATAGATTGGCAAGTCGCGACAACAAACATCACCCTCCATAACAAACTTCATGTTGCCCCGAATGGTCCACTAACAGGCAGTTATGACTGTCACCATTAATTTGTTACGATCTCCACCTATATAAGGGATTCTCCAAATATATTTTCCTTCAAGCTCTCATCTCTATCTTAATTCTTCTGAGTACTCTATTCTTGTTGGCCAGAGAACTGATTGAGCATCGGAGGGTCCTGCCGGTGCCATCCACCTCCGATTTGGACTTCTTCTTGCAAGTCCCATCAGTGGCTTCATCTCTATCCACTCCAGTGACTCTAGCACCGGCACCATTTTTTGCACCAACATAGATGATGGCAATGATCAACTAGATGTCAAATCACTTTTTTCAATTTAGGTATATCATGATGAGATTTTAAGCCAAGATTCTTGAAATGCAATTGTTATCCCTTTCTTATTTGCTTGTAAATAACTAGATTGAGTTATAGTTGAAATAGGACTCTAGAGTTGTAATCGAATTAGTGTAGGACTCTGTTTTGAGAGTTCTATACATGTGGACGGACGTAAGGATGATACAATAGAATTAGACTCAATGTCATGGTGAAGGTCGACTGAAATAAAGGATCAGCAAGAATAAAAACTTAGCAGGAATAGTAGCCCGGCAGAAAAAATGGCTCAACAAGAATCGAAGCTTGGTGGAAATAGTAGTTTAGCAGCTAGAACAGTGGCTCAGTGATCACCACTTATTTGTTGGAAATATGCACTCTTCCCACAAATCGGCATAGCCATCGGTGATTAGCCAAGCAACAAGAAAGTACTTCTCAGAGATCTCTACGGAAGCATGATTAAATAAATCAAGAAATAGAGAAGAAGAGAAGAAGAGATTTTTAGAAGAAAAGAGCTTTTATTCAGCACATTTTAGCACACTTACAACCTTGACTTGTTTCCAATATATATACTTTACAAAGGGTCAAGCCCAAGCTCATAGAAAAACTCCCCAAATCCAAACAACCCACATACATAAAATAATAACCCATGAAAATTGAGCAGGTCTGGTTTCAGAGTGAGCCGGCTAACCTGTGACTGGGTCGGCTCAGTCCGATACTGAGCCGACCTAGTTGTGTATGATGCTAATAATCCAAAAATGCTACTTTCTATCTAAATTTTTCTCTAAGATCTAGCCGATCCAGTTTCCAACTGAGCCGGCTCAGTCTCAGAGTGAGCCGGCCTTGTTTCTAAACTTTACTATTGAGACTAATTCTTCTTTTGACTCGCTTCCATCTTCTCATGACCTGTCTTCTCATATTTTCAAGACTTGGGAGTGCCACTTCTGAGCTCACATTCTCCACCTTGGTGCTTCTAAGTCCTTGTGAACTCATCTCTTCTCAATAGATCCATCCGTGCCACACCTATGAAAGCTATCTCTAGGGAGTACTTTTATGAGTGCATCAGGTAGATTCTCGTTGGTATGGACCTTCATCAGTTCCACTTCATCTTCCTCTACCATCTCTCTGATCTTATGGTGCCTTATGTCTATATGCTTTGTGTGCACATGATAGACTGGGTTCTGTGCTAATAACAGAGCACTCTGACTATCACTGAATAGTCTAACCTTGCTCTACTCCACCCTCAACTCATCAATCAGCCTCCTAAGCTAAAGAACTTTCTTTGCAACCTCCGTTATCCCAATGTACTCGACCTCTATGGTAGACAAGATTGTGATTGGCTGAAGGATTGATCTCTAAGATATCTGTCCACCATATATGCAGAAGAGATATCCAGTAGTAGACCTCCTTGTATCATGATCACCAGCATAATTTGCATTAACAAACCCTTCCAAAGGACCTGAACCTTCACACATCTTTACAAATTATTCTCCAAATCCTCCTGGCTACCCACCAAACATCAAACCATAATCTCTTGTTCCATGCAGATATCTCAATATCCATTTTAATGCTTTCCAGTGTTTCTTTCCAGGGTTAGCCATGTATCTACTAATCATGCTCATAATATGTGCTATTTCTAGTCTACAGCACACCATAGTATACATTTTGCTACCTATAGCATTTGCATAAGGGATTCATTCCATGTACTCTCTCTCCTCTTCTGACTGAGGGCACTGTAAGTTGAAGAGAGACATATGGCTCGGCAATGGCGTCTCTACAGGTTTGGCCTTCTCAATCCCAAACCTCTTTAGAACTTTCTGGACATACTTTTCTTGTGACAAATGGAGCACTCCTTTGCACCTATCTCTGCAAATCTCCATTCCAAGGATTTTCTCAGCTTGATCCAAATTTTTTATCTCAAATTCACATGATAATGCCCTTTTCAATCTTTTCATAGCATCCATGCTTCTACTGGCTATGAGCATATCATCTACATACAATAACAAGTATAGAGCATCCTCCTTATCTACATTCTTGATGTAGACATAACAATCATATTCACATCTGCTGAAACCCAGGCTCAAGACAAAGCTATCAAACCTTCAATACCACTAACGAGGGGATTGTTTTAAGCCATACAAAGACTTTCTGAGTAAACACATTTTTTCTTTCTATCCCATCTCCATGAAACCATCTGGTTGCTTCATGTAGATTCCTTCCTCCAAAGTCCCATGAAGGAAAGCCATCTTCATGTCCATTTATTCCAATTCCATGTTATGCTGTACCACCAGTGACAGCAAAACTCGATAGATGTATGACGTACCATAGGCGAGAAAATTTTTGTGTAGTCAATCCCTTCCCTTTGTGAGTATTCCTTTGCTACCAGCCTTGCTTTAAATCTGACTCCACCTCATTTTGAAGGTGCTTTATTCTTTGTGAACACCAACTTTGAGCCAATAGGTCGAGCACCCTCAAAAGATCTACCAGCTCCCATGTCTGATTCATCTTAAGTGATTCCATCTCCTCCATCATGGCCTATAGCCATGAATCATGATCCTCAGTCTCCATGGCCTCTGCATAATTCTCTGGATCTTCATTAGTAGTGATGAGTGCATAGGAGATAACCTCATCAATGCCATATCTGATCGATCTTCTAATAGTATGCTGGGGCTTGTGCAAAGCCATTTCTACTGGCACATCTCTGTCTGCTGTTTGTGGCTGCTCGTGCACATCGATCTGAACTGTCGGCCCTTCATGCTGATTTTCAATCTGAGATAATACTTTTCTGCCCAGCTCCATCTCAATAGGAACACTCTTATTAGTGGTTGTAACTTGCATGCCACCATTCTCTAACTGACCACTGTTGTTCACCTTTGTTTCTCCAATTTCATCTATCCCAGACCTCCTTAAGATGCTCTTCTCATCAAAGATAACATCCCTACTGATCACTGACTTTTGTGCCTGAGAGTCCCACAATAGGTACCCCATGACTCCTTGTGGATGTCCTATGAATGTCATCTTTTGAGATTTTGGATCCATTTTGCTCCTCTCGATTGCCTCCACATGTGCATAGGCTGTACAACCGAAGACTTTCAGATGGCCAAGCTCCACCTTCTTTGCACTCCAGACCTCTTCTAGAATGCCTCCATTCAACTTATAATGAGGGAACCTATTCACAAGAAAATAAGAAAAATTAGAGCATCACCGCAAAAGAACTTTGAAAGTGATGTCTGCAGCCTCAAACTTCATACATTCTCGATCAATGTCTGGTTCATCCTCTCTATGATACCATTCTATTGGAGAGTCATCCTCACCGTGTAATAGCATTTGATGCCATTTTTCTCATAGTACCTCCTGAACTTTAGGCTAATATACTCCCCTCCATTGTTCGACCTTAGATACTTTACTTGCCTCCCTGACTCCTTTACTTCGGCTCTCCAGGCTCTGAACTGGAAAAACACCTCTGATTTTTCTTTGATCAAATAAACGCATACCTTCCTTGAGAAATAATCAATGAAAGTAATAAAGTATTTTGCCCCACCTCTAGCTGATATAGGAGCTGGTCTCCACACATCTGAGTGCACTAAATCCAGCACTCCCTCGCTGCGCTTGGTAGTTCTGGCGAACTTCACCCTACGCAATTTGCCCAAGATACATAGCTCATAAAGATCTGTGCCCTCCTTCTTCAAAGCTAGGATCATACCTCTCCTGCTTAGTTTTGTGAGCCCACGGTCACTCATATGATGCATCCGATAGTGCCATAATCGATATAAAATCTGCTCCTCCTGTGGCACTGCTAGCATCTCTGCACTATCAATTACCACTGAGCCTTCCATTCTGTAAAGATTGTTGCTCAATCTTCTACCTCTCATCACCACCAAAGATCCCTTGAAAATTTTCAGACATCCACTCCTAGCCTGGCTACTAAAAGCATAATCCTGCTCCTTCAAATAGCCCAAAGAAATTAAATTTCTTTTCAACTCTGGTACATGCCTGACATTTAATAATGTATGAATGATTCCATCGTACATTATCATCCTGATAGAACCAATTCTAGCTATTTTGCATGGGTGATCATTTTCAAGGCTGACACTTCCATCATCGGCCTTCTAGTAGGTAGCAAACCACTCTCGATGAGAAGTATAGTGGTGTGAGCATGCTGAATCTAATATCCATATAGTATCACACTCTATGGATTCATCTGATATAACTAGAAGATTTTCTTCACTGCTTACAAAAGCTGTATCATCTTTCTTGCAAGCCATTCCTTTTCCTAATCTCAAAAGAGGTCAATCTCTCCTCAGGTGTCCAGGCTAATGACATTTATAATATTTCAATGTCATCTTTCTCTGATCGTGAGACTTTGACTTGCCCTTAGATTTTCCTCTTATCTTCTTCTTTGATCTTTCCTATCTTTCGTTCACAACCAAGATCTCAGACTTAGGGTCTCTATTGCAGATCTTCTTCCTTTGCTCATTTGATCTGAGCACACCAACAACCTCTTCATAGTTTAGGGTCTTCTTCCTATAAACTAGAGTTGTTATAAGACCATCATGCGAACCTGGGAGAGAACATAATAGCAGCAATGCTCGATCCTCCATGTCGATCTTCACATCCAAACTCATCACCTTAGAATACACCTGATTGAATCTTTGGATTTATGCAACAAGATCTTCGCCTATGGGCATCCTCAGACTATATAGCTGTTTCTTCAACCACCGCTTGTTCATCATGTTCTTTCCCATGTTTGTGTTCTCTAGTCTCTCCTAGAGCCCCTTTGCCGCAGTCTCTATGTAAACATCGAATAAAATCTGATCGACCAAGCACATCTGAATTGTGCTAAAAGCAATTTCCTCCAACTCTTTCCAATCCTCAGCACTGATCTTTTTTGGTCTTTCTTTTATCAGGACCTTGTAGATCATCTGCTAGACCAACAAGTTCTTTACTCTTTGCTTCCGTAGGGTAAAGTTTTCCTTACCATTGAACTTCTCAAAATCCACCTTGAATCCACTTGATCCCATAACTTCAAACAAGTCAAGAATAGATTCCTAACACCCTTCACGATCTCACACCAGTAAAACTACCCTTCATAGAAGATCTAACTAGCCCTAGATCCTCTTTCCAAACTTCTGTATCATCATTCTTCCATGTAAACAATCTCCACCTCAACCTAGAGACAACCACAAAGCAAACTAGAAGTTTTTAGGATAAAACCTACTATAATAGATTCTGAATGTAGTAAACCCTAGGTGTCTTCCTTCCTTCCATGCAACACCGCTCTAATACCAAATGTTGAGAATATGCGATCTTCCCATCTGGATCGGCATGGCTGTTAATGATTAGCCAAGCAACAAAAAAGAACTTCTCAAAGATCTCTGTGGAAGCATGATCAAGTAAATCAAGAAATAGAGAAGAAGAGATTTTTGGAAGAAAAGAGTTTTTATTCAGCATATTTCAGCATACTTACAATCTTGACATGTTTTTAGTATATATACATTACAAAGGGTCAAGTTCAAGCTCATAGAAAAACTTTCCAAATTCAAACAACCCACATACACAAAATAATAACCCAAAAAAATTGAGCCGACCCAATTTTAGATTGAGCCGGCTAACCTGTGACTGGGTTGGCTTAGTATCGGACTAAGATGACCCATTTGTGTACCATGTCAATAGTCCAAAAATATTGCTTTCTATCTAAATTTTTCTCTGAGACCTAGCCGACCCAGTCCTGGACTGAGCCGGCTCACTCTGGATCCAGTCCTGGACTGAGCCAGCTCAGTCTCAGAGTGAGTCGACCTAGTTTCTGAACTTTACTACTGAGATTGATTCTTCTTTCGGCTCGCTCTCATCTTTCCATAACCTATCTTCTCATGTTTCCAAGACTTGGGCATGCCACTTCTGAGCTCACATTATTTCTGCACCTTGTGCCAAGCTCGAAGGTCCAATCAAGGCATATAAGCTAAAGTGCAATTCAAAGATCTCAATCGATGTGCCTATCAAATATCATGTTGAAGTACTTCAAAATAGAGTACTCCAGAAGAATCCATTACAGGTCTTTTGGCCGAGCTAGACTACAGAAGGAACCATACAAAGCTCCTAATAACCTACACTTTGGACAAAACCATGTAAACATTCTGATAAGATTGACTTCGGAATAATCCTTATAAGTCTCCTATCGAGGTGTACTTTGAAATAATTCTTTCTTTCAGATGAGCTAGTAGGCCAAGTAAGATAGTGGATTATCGTATGAGGTAGTAAACCTTCAGTCGAAGTAGTCCTCATGTAAATTATAGGAATATATGGTGCAACCAATCAAAGTCATTTACCTTTCTTTATTGAGATTGGCATGGCTGTGGAGGTTGATACATTGCCAAGGTTATCTTTTTTTGCCAAGGTTGCTATGTATCAGTCATTTGAAGATCATAATTTTACCTCCCAATATATGCCTATTGGAAAATGTGTTCCAAACTCAATTATCAGTCTGTTGATGGTTGAGCTATTTTATAATTATAATTAATTTATTAATAAATAAAATAAATATTTTGGCATTTTTGTCACAAAGTCTACACTTCTAATGAACTTCATTATTATGATGAAATCTTTAGGACTATTTAGTTTCGATAAAAAGAGGATTAATCGATTAATTCTTAAATTATTTACGATCAAATGATACACTATTAATTAGGATGATAGCGTTTATTGAGCATAGATCATTGTATGCCATATAAGTTGGTTGTCCTCTTAACCAAGGAGTATAGAGACACTGGTATGGCATATAGGTGAGATATAGCAATACATCATCATGGAACATGATCAGCTCTGAAGCATTCTGATATCGAGAATTACTCTAATGGGATATAAGTATAAGTGTCCCTTGGACCTAAGATCACCATAGTGGCTTGCAAGCAACTCACTGTGCTTTAGTACTGGACTAACCGAATTTCTAATTCATTAACGAAAGATTTTTAGATATAGTCAAGTACTTGCGAAGTTAGTGGGTGATCAAGATGGGATTGACCACTCCAAGAGTTAGAGAAGTATGCATCACTGTATTTCAATATAGCAAAAACCTTGGCTAGGATAATCCGTAAGATGGATTTGGTATTTTGAAATACAATGTGGATGGCCTAATCAAGATTGACAGTTAAACTTTGAGGTATCCTATGAGCATTTTGGTCAAGAGGATGAATTATATGAAAACTATATCCACATGGGTTCTAAAGATTATTGTTCTACACAATCGACCTATCCGATCTTCGGATACCATTGCTAGATGGTCACTCCAATTGATACAAAAATTTATTTCTATGCTATCGACTTAGGTTCGAACCTATTGGGTCATACACATAAGAGTTCTCAATCTGATCGGATGGTTGATCAATGATTAAGCATCCTTGTAGGAATAAACAATCAATACGATTGATGTTTAACCTAGTGCAAATATTATAGGAGGATCGATTAGCAATTGAATTGCTAATTAGCTTAATTTGATTGAGCTAGAGGGTTGAGATTAAGTTTAATCAAATATAATTTAATTAGATTTGGTTTGGACTTGATTGGATCAAGTCTAATTGATTTATTAGTTGAGCCAATTGTAAGGAAGAACAAGTCCTATTTCAATTAGGACTTGCATCAATCCAATCTCCAATTTAAATAAAAATTAAATTAAAATTAAATTTTATTAGATCTGATTTAATTAAAGTCTTGGTTGGACTAAGATCTATTCTAATTGGGTTCAATCAATTTTGCTTTTATTTGGTTCAAATACTATGTTTGACCAAGTCAAATTTGAAGTCCTAGTGTGACTAAGACTTCTCTCCTTGCACCAATTAATTCCCAATGCCCTCCCCACGCCCTTCCTTGAGTTTTGCATGAAATCATTCATGCCCCTAGAGTCCCTACGCATACCCTTTGCTGCTCTCCTTCTTTCTTACATGGAAACTCCTTATGGACCAAATCAAAGGAGCTTGAGTTGTTTCCAAATTCTATGAGATAGAATTTCAAGCAACTAAAACTCCTCTCTTTTTTTTGTGCAACCAAGAACCTTATTTTTTCTCTAGTTTCTTTTTTGGAAAAGAGGCTTTTTTGTGTGACAAACCTTGATGGTCCACCCCAAAAAGAAAGGAGGGGGCGCCCAAGAGTTGGGTGCCCCAAGTCTAGCCCAATTTGGATAACCTTTGCTAGGTATTTAACCTAGACAAGGACTTTATCCTATCTCTCTATTTAAAGGATCTCTTGACCTAATTTATCTAGAGATTCTTGAGACTTGAGAGAGCTCCTTGGGTGTGGGAAAGCATGGGTGCAAGCTATCTTAGGCATGGGATTTTGTGGAGACACCAATCAAGGTGTCTTGGTGAGAGAAACAAAGAAGAAGAAGAGGGTCTTCTTCTACATCCATTCCTTCATTATTTGTGAGTTTTTGAGAGGAGTCTCAGCTTCACAAGTCCTCTTCCTCAACTTTTAAAAATTAAAATGTCTAAATTTTGAAGAAGAAAGATCTAGATCGACCATTGAAGAAGGATCAGCATAGTACTAGCATACTATGTTGGTTTTCGACCATCGAACTTCTGATCAACGATCGAGGGCTCATGTGGATAATCTGTAGAGATCAGATGCATGTGTGGCTCAAAGAAACAATCTTAAGCCCAGATCAAAGAGTTACAAAACTCGACTTATAAAGGTAAGGATGATATGATCTTCTTATTACATACCTGGATTTGATCTAGTGTAGATTTATGTTGATATGATCAACATATATTCTTCTCATCTTTTATTTGTTTGATTTAATAGCATGTCTTAATCATGTAATATGATCCTAGATCTAGGGCTATTTCATGTGTATTATGAATTAATATGAGTAATTCATCTCTTCCACTACATAGATTTGAAAAAGTTTCAAAATCTAACCCTAAAATCCTAGATCAATTTTCTTTAATTGGTATCAGAACGGATTCCTTATTGCTTGATTTATGATGCATGTTTAGATTATTTTTTAGATTAGATCTAATTTATAATCTAATGTTAAATCTAAAATTAAAAATTAGATCACACGGACTAATTATAAGGTTGTCCTATTGTAAGGTTTATCCCTTACTGTAAAGAGATTGTCCTAGTTCGTATAAATCTAATGTAAATCATAAATTCATTATATATGATCTAGATTAATTTATAATTTATTAGATTTAAATTTATTTAAATTAAAAAATAAATATTTTAGATTGCACAGACTGATTATAAGGTTGTCTTGCTGTAAGATTTATCCCTTATAGTGGGGAGGTTGGGCGAGTACGTGCTGATCTAATATCATGATCATAAAATTTTAGATTAGATCTAAGAGCTTTAATGATCTAATTAAAAATATTTTAATCTAATTTTTATCATCATAAATATGTTAGATTTGATATAAGATAATTTATAATTGATTAGAATTGAATTACTATCAATTACATGAACATGTTTAGATTAGATCTAAAGTAGTTTTATGTCTATTTTATTTGCATATTGATTATGAATCAAATATGCAACTGGTTGGTAGAACCATATTATAAAAATATTTTATAAATATAAAAAGTATTTTTAAAATATCGAACCCCAACCCTCAATCCGAAACTTTATTAAGAATTAAGCATTGTTTGATTAGGATCTAGGATTGTGAATTGAAGATCCTAAGACACAAATCATAATACTTGGGTTAATGGGTTAGTGGAAATTAGGTCCGTTAATTGGGTTAGACCTAAGGTTAGATTAAAGAATGGACTTAATTAGATAATTGACTAAATCTAATCAATAGTTGTTATAGATTAGCAAAAGGATTCTCTAGATCAATTACTATAGTTGTAGTTGGTCAAGTCCATGTCTTCAACAAGAACCAAGATGGACTTGATTCTTGGCTACGTAGTCTAGAACGAACTGTTAGGTTGATCCAATCAAAACTAATTAACTAGTTGGTATCTAAGGTAAGTCTGGCAATCCAGACCGATGGTTTTAAATTGATAGCCCGCTTACCTGACCATTTCTGATGGTGTTTAAGGCAAGCTTTGGCAGACCCTCCCACTGATCTCACTTACTTGGCCTTCTTGTTGTGCCACCCACAACCCTATTTTTTCTCTGGTTTCTTTGGTGGAAAAGAGGCCTTTTTGTGTGACTAACCTAGATGGTCCATGCCAAAAAGAAAGGAGGGGGAACCCTAAGTCTAGCCCAATTTGAATAACCCTTGCTAGGTATTTGACTTGGACAAGAACATTGTCCTATCTCTCTATTTAAAGGGTTTCTTGACCTAATTTTTTAGAGATTCCTGAGACTTGAGAGAGCTCCTTGGGCATGGGAAAGCTTGGGCACAAGCTACCTTAGGCGTGGGATTTTGTGGAGACACCAATCAAGGTGTCTTTGTGAGAGAAACAAAGAAGAAGAAGAGGGTCTTCTTCTAGGATTTTCTTCTACATCTATTCCCTCACTATTTATGAGTTTTTGAGAGGGGTCTCAGATTCACAAGTCTTCTTCCTCAACTTCTAAAAATTGAAGAATCCAACTATTGAAGAAGGAAGATCCAGATCGATCGTCGAAGAAGGATCAACACAGTATTAGCATACTGTGCTAATTTTCGGGCATCAAATTTTTGATCAATGATCAAGGGCTCGTGTGGACAATCTGTAGAGGCCAGATGCATGTGTGGCTTGGATAAACAACCTCAGGCTTGGATCAACGAATTAAGGAACTCGACTTGCAAAGGTAAGGATGATATGATATCCCTGTTACATACCTGAATTTGATTTAGTGTAGATTTATGTTGATATGATCAACATGTTTTCTTCTCATCTTTTATTTTTCTAATTTAATAGCATGATTTAATTATGTAATAGAATCTTAGATCTAGGACTATTTCATCTATATTTATGAATTAATATTATTAATTCATCTTTTTCTCCGCATAGATTTGAAAAAGTTTAAAAATCTATCCCTAAAATCCTAGATCGATTTCCTTCAATGCCCCCTTACTTCTTAGTTTAAAAAATAGTTAAACATAGGAAGTGTTGAGGACGAGCTTAAGGCTAAAGAAATGTGGCATTACCTAAGAGGAAAAGATAAGTCATGCTCCTGACATCAAATTATATCATTAGAAGAGTGGAAGATCATGTTAACTGCCAAATATGGGATTTGAGGCATATTTATGACCTTTTGAGGCATAGTAATTAATGTGCTAGCAGAGAAAATTTTAAATTTTCTTGCAGTCACCACATGTCATATTTTCTTTGAATCATTTCAAAATTTTTTGGAGATTGGGAAACACTGCTATTGCCCATAAATAGAGGATTTACCACTCATATTCCATTTCTATCACTTTTTGAAACTAGTCTTCTTCCCAGAGAACTTCTTCTTCCTAGAAAACTTCTTCTTCCTAGAAACCCTTTGAAACCTTCTGAAGAAATTGAGAACATACTAGCAGGTTAGGGTTCTTTCTTACATCTTCTTCCTTCTATTCACCTGTGTTGTATTTCTATCTATCTCTTGGGCTAAGATGGGAAGAGTTGATAAAAGAGCCATGCCACAAGAATCTTTCGAATCTTCCACCATATCTGAGTCTCCAATAGTTCTTCTGGAACCCATCAATTCTAGCTTTGCTCCTGAAAAATATTATTTCGTCTTGAAATTGGAGGACCTTAGCATGATTAGGATCCAGTTCAATATTCCTTCTAAATTTGATTTGGAGATTCTCCATCCTTTCAGTAGAGTATGTAACCCTCTACCAGGTCGGCTAGCTTTATATGAAGAATCCTTTTGAGCTGGTCTCAGACTTCCTCTCCCTCCTTTATAATTGAACTTTTCTTATTTTAAGAATGTCTTTAGGTTTGGTAGTCACTAATTCTTTCTGCTTTATCGTTCATTTCCTAGTTGCTTGCTTTTTGGAAGTTTTGATATCTTTCATAGATTTTTTGAAGCCTTCTATACTTTCAAGATACATCTCAAAGAAGATTGGTGGTACGTTTCCCCCTAGAAGGGGCTCAAAGCCTTGATCAAAAGTGTGCTTTCCTCTATACGCAGTTGGAAGGAGTGCTTTGGGGTGTTTGTTGCTTTGGGGTGAAGGATTGGGGTTTTGCCACTTGTGACAAACCCAATACATTCGAGCTTCAACCTTCTGAATTAGATGAAGATGATGAAAAATATTTTAAGTTATTAAGAAAGTCTGAGATCCCAAACATCTCAAAATTGATTGCCAAGGAGTTTTTATATAATGCTGGGCTTAGTACATCTAACCCTGAAGGTAAAGACTCATTCTATTAGTTGTGTATTTCCTTTTCCGCCGAACTCACATTTTTTAACCTTATTGTTTGTTTATAGAAATGAGGTCAGAAGAATTGGAAGCCCTTAGGAAGTTGAATCCATGGAAGTGGAAAGCTCAAAGTTCAACCTTGGATGATGGGGGGGTCAGAACAAAGCAACCTTGGGATGCCCCCCAAATTTTGAAGTTGTCAACTACCAGACCTCCTATAGTGGTGGTTGCTCAAGTAGCTTCACAGTAACCTAGCAATCTCTTGTCCGAGCTCTTGTAGCACCAACTCAGATAGTAACAAGAAATAAAGTGCTAACAGTAAGAATCTAGGAGCTCACACTAGTCACTACTTCAGCTCCTGAAGCTTCAGTTGAAGGACCGATTCCATCTTGTCCCTAAATGTCAGACGCAAGTGATTCAGAGTTGAGCTTCCCCCCAGAAGAAGGATTAGGGGGTCTTTCTGCCACCACCTTAGACTCTGCTTTTTGAAGCCATAAAGTCACTCAGAAACAACTCAAAAAACTTCTTCTACCAGCTGACACAACCAAGTGGAAGGAATGACCCATGCTGCCCAAACTAAGGATGCGATTGCGGCATTCACCTGGATAAATTTAACATTTACCTCCATCTCTTCCTCTTTTTTGTTTATCTACTCCTATGCACTTTTCGAGTTTGTGAACTTCATTTTCTCTAGGTCGGGCACTATCTTACCATTTTCCACAACAAGATGACCATGGCAATGGCTGACTCTACCAATGCCCACTCTAAGCTCGAGAGGTTCATGGCCAAAGCTAAAGAGATTGAAGTTGAAGTCAAGCACCTTCAGAAAGAAATAAGGAAACATAGAAATGATCTTGCCACTACTGAAGAGGCCCAAAAGCTAGCAGATTAGCAAAGTTTGCCATCAAAGTGCTCAAACATGATGCCAAAGTTGCCAAGCAAATGGCAGAGGCGGTGCTTGAAAAAGTTGAATCTACAAGCTTAAAGGCAAAAAAGGAGTAGAAGAAGGTAGAAATTGAGCTGCTAGAGGCTAACAATAAAATCATGGAAGTCAAATGAGCTACTATTGAGGCCTTCCATTCCTTTTCCAAGTTCTCCAAGAAGAAGATCAAATTCTTGTCTGAAGCCTACTTCATCGGATAGGACATGATACAGGAGAAGATTGCTACTCATTATCCTAAACTAGACTTCTCCTTCTTGGATGAGGAAGGCTCAGATGAAGGGGCCACTGAAGCTATTAATGCTGAGGGGTGCCGGTGGAGGCAACAATTGAGGGTGCACTAGAAACTAAGGTAGCCCCTCTAATCGAGCCTGCTGCTACTGAACTTCCACCATCTGAGGTCACTACCTTCTGATGTATTCTACTTTTTTTATTTTTTAAATATAAAACTTTCTTCGATGATGAAAATACTTTTGTTGTCCACATTTGGCTGGCAAGTATTTATTGAAATATTTGTTCTTTCTGCCTCACTAGTTCCTTGAATCTAAATCTATGCTTACCGCTCTTCCAATGAAATCTCAAATGAAAACTTTGAGAGATATAGTTAAACGGGCTTAAGAGGAAGTTGCCGAAGTTAAAATAGAACTTTGGAAAGCTAAGAATAAATATAGAGATGCTTTAGCTGAGATTGACCCACTAAGAGAGACTTCAAGGAAAGCTTGTATGGAGTATCTTAGAAAGAAGCATGAGCTGATTGAAGAGTGAGAGAGCCTTGCTAAGATTGTGAGTGAAGCAAGATGGAATAAAGCAACAAAACCAGTCAAACTTTATTGTGCAATATGTAAAGTCCATGAAGATATTTTTTAGTTGAAGTATGCTATAGCATCTACTCAAAGTGAACTCAATTTAGCTAACAATAAGAACTCCCAGCTTAAGGAGTAGCTGGCATTGGCTCGAAGAACTAATGGTTATCTCTTGAAATTTTTAAAGGAAGAGTAGAAGAAAGTAGCAAACCTCCATATTAAACTTTTAGATAGTGAAGGAGAGAGAAGATCTATTAAAAAATAAATTCAAGATAATAAAGCTTAAGCTAACATCGTTTGTCCCAAAGTAGACACTAGTTTGCTTAAGATATGGGGTTATTAGAGTTTTGATGCATCTAGTGCCGAAGTTCAACCAGCCAAAGTACCTTACGGTGAGTCTGCTATTGGTAGCCCATCACTACGGCATTCCTCATTATAACTAGAAACATTGTAATAAGATATAAAATAATTGAAATACAAATCTCCATTGTACCTTTCTTATGTGAATTTCTTTACTTCTACACAACGCTAGTTTGAAATTTATTTATACTTAGATCATTAGCACGTGATTGTGTCGACAAGTCGTTGGAGGTGAATTGCAAAATTTTTACTCTCTGTCACTTCAAAGGTCCTCAATGGTTAACTTTTGCATATCCATCGATTAGTCTTCAGAGGTTTCAATTTATTGAAGGGCAAATTCAGCCTTCAACAGTACTAAATTGGTTAGCCCCCACTTTTTGATCAATTAGGGTCTTTGTGCATTGGTTCACTAATGAGCAAACTCAGCATTTAGGGGTCCTAAAGTAGTTAGCCCTCGCTTACTAACTATCAAAGTCTTCAAGCATTGGTTCGTTGATCTCAACCTCCAAAGGTCCTAAAATGGTTAGCCCCCGCTTCTCGATCAATTAGGATTTTCAGGCATTGGTTCGCTGGAGAGTGAAATCAACCTTTGGATGTCCTAAAGTGGTTAGCCCCTACTTCCTAACTACTGAGGTCTTCGATATTTAAAAAATGATTATTCTTTGCAAAAAATTATTTGAACAAAAATTTTATTATGTAAATGAATGATATCAATACATTATTGATAATATTTTTGTAAATTTTCTGAATTCCATAGGTGAGGGAGAAGTGCTCTGTCCAGTTGTTTCAAGAGGTAGGTCCCAGGTCGAATGACTTCTTCCACTAAGTATGGACCTTCCTAATTATGAGATAACTTATCTTGGTCAGTAGGATGAGATGCCTTAGTACACACAGTACCAGATCACCAATTTTAAATTCTTTCCCTTTGATGCAGGAGTTGTAGTATTTAGCCACCGTTTGCTGATACGCAGCCATCCAAACTCAAGCTCCTTCTCAAACTTTTTCAAGCAAATCTAGATTCGCCCAACCTCATTTTGCATTAGTTTGATGATTATAGTTATCTATTCATGGTGAGGGGAGTCAAATTTCTATTGGAATAACTTCTTCCATGCCAAAGGCAAGAAAAAAAAAAGGTTTCGCTTATGGATATTCTTTGAGTGGTTTGATATGCCCAAAGTACACTATATAGCTCATCTATCCATAATCCTTTAGCTTGGTCTAGCCTAGCCTTCAAATCTTGCAACAAAGTTCTGTTAGTTATCTCGGCCTCCCCATTTGCTTGTGGATGTGCGATGGAGATAAAATTTTGTGAAATCCCAAAATTTTGATGGAAGTTAGCTAATTTTGAACTAGAAAATCAGTGGCTGTTATTAGTAATCAAGACCTTCGGCAAACTAAAATGGCAAATAGTTGACTTCCATATGAAGTCTTTCACTCTAGTTTCGATGATCTTAGCGAGTGCTTAGCTTCTACCCACTTTGTGAAGTAATCAATTACCATTAGTAGAAATTCATTTTGACCTAATGCTTGGGGGAAGGACATAGAATGTCCATGCTCCATTGTGCAAAAGGCTAAGGAGAACTAATTCAACCTAGCAGGATGGTAGACTGATGTTGCACATTAGCATTTCATTGATAGTGATCACAACATCGGATGTAGTTTTCTGCATCCATCAATACAGTGGGTCAGTAATATCCTTACTGAACTATCTTGCATGATAATACTCTAGCATTAATGTGACTTCTACATATCCCTTCATGGACTTTCCTTAATGCATAATCTTCTTTAGATGGGCATAGACATTTAAGAAGTGGAAGAGAGTAAGATCATCTATAGAGCTTTCTGTCATACAATAGATAATGAGGTTCCTAGTACTTAACAATTCTTGCTTCTTTTGAGTCTAGAGGGAGTGTCTCATCTCGCAAGAACTTGATAAAAGGATCCATCTAGCAAGGGACATCTTCAACCTATAGAGTAGGTATTGATTCTTCAATAGATGGACTCTTCAAAACTTCAAAGAATACCTTTCGAGGAATATCTTTTGGTATAAAAGATGCCAACTTATATAGCACATCAGCTTTAGAATTCTCATGTCAAGATATACGTTGTATGCTGAAGTCAAGCAAAGTCGAAGATAAATCTTTCACTTTTGTAGATATTTCTTCATATTTTCTTCTCAAGCTTCGTATTCTTCCTTAACCATTTTTGCCACTAATTGGAAACCATATATGCCATCAATTTTTGTAGTCCAAGCTCCATTGCGACTTTCAAACCAACTAGAAGGGCTTCATACTCAGCTTTATTATTGATAGTTGAAAAATCAAATCACAACATGTACTCTATGGTGAAAACCCCAGGTCCTAATATCAATACACCTGCACCTGACCCCATAGAATTTGATGAACTATCAACGTATAAAGTCTAATATTCTTCTGATTACATTAAAGAAGTTTTGCAAGGGATTCTACTATAGGATCTAGTGTGATGCTCCCAAGCCTTGGGGACCCATAGAAGGAGCCAAAGTGTTGGCTCCGGAAGACTAGGATGGGTGTGAGTCCTAGGGCTAGGATAGGAGTTGTCCTAGAGTGAAGGTGGCATACAGTCCGGCATGGGCTCGAGATTTAGGTGTGAGGACCTTGAAGGGGTTTGGTAGGTGCTCCAAAAATTTGGGACATAAGATGGAGCAAAGGACCAAAATCAAGAGAAGAATCAATTAAGATAAGGGGCTGACACATAGGCGGGCTTACTCAAATATGCAGTTAAGCAGCTTGGATCGAGATTGACCCAACTTGGGATGCAGTCGAGTCAGCTATCTTAGGTAGATAGAAGATAGGATTTGAGTGAGACACAGTCAAGCCAGCTTGACTACTGATAGAGCTGGTTCGACGATGATGAATAAAACTAGATGGGGTTTTCTATTTTGGGTCTTAAGGCCCAGTCTAATAAGATCTTAAGTTGGCTAACACATGTATGGATCGAGTTTAGATCTAGGAGATGAGGACATAGAAAACATGGGTGTACATGAGCTCGATGAGTACTTTTATGTATTGGATTAGTCTAGGAGAGTTTTTTAATCGGAGTTTGGGTTTGTTAGGGTCCATATGGTATAGTAGAAATCCTAGGGATATATAAACCCAGGCATTGTAATATTTACAAGGAGTGGAATCAATACATGGCTTTTCTTCCAAACTCTTATCTCTCTTTTCTCTTTGATTCCAACATCAAGCCCTTAGTGCCATCAACTTTTTATTCTTCTTCGTATTTCTGGATTAACACCCAGGTTCATGCAAGAGATCGGATCTACGACTGTGGTTTCGAGTAGTCATAGGTATAATAATTGATATTAGATTAGTATCGATTATTCCAACACTTGGTATCAGAGCTAGGTGGTGCCATGGTGATTGTACTAACATTTGGTATTAGAGCTTGGTTAAGCGTAAAGAAGGAAGAAGATCAAGTTTTAGTAGAGATCAGCAATAGATTTAGATCTATGATTTTCTCTAGGCTTCGTGAGAAGGAAGTGATCTAAGGAATGCTGTCCATTATCCCTAGTCAAGGTAATTTTTAAATCTACCTGTTGGTTATTTTTTTATTCAATTTAATCATGAAGAACAGTGGGATGAAGGTAGGATTTGAGAAGTTTGATGGAAAGAAATATTTTATGATATGAAAAGTTAGGGTAGAGGATATGTTGATTCGGATGAGGCTAGATTCGACCTTGGAGGATAGGCCGGAGGAGATGATAGATAAGGAGTGGAATTTCTTGGAGAAAAAGGCATGTGCCATGATTAGGTCTTATCTAGTAGATGAGATGATGTATGGCATGTTGGAAGAGAAGACACCCAAGGGTTTATGGTCAAGATTATATCAATTGTACATGGGGAAGAACATGTGCAACAAGTTGGTGCTAAAGAGGCAACTGTATAGTCTTCGAATGCAGGAGTGTGAGGATGTTGCAGAATATATTCAACGATTCGATCGGATGAGCATGGACTTGCTCAACATTGGGGTAGAGTTCAAAGGGGAGGATAAGAGTTTATTGCAGATTTGTTTGCTATTCGAGAGCTTCGATCCATTGGTAACTACACTGTTGTATGGTAAGAAGACACTGGTGTACGAGGAGATCATATCAATGCTAAGATCCAACAAGTAGCGAGAATGGATGATGAAGAAAGAGGTTTTCTAGGAGGGTCTCACGATGTCAGAGAGGCCCAAGCAAGGAAAGAAGAAGGATCGGTAAAGGGACAGCACGAGATCCAAGAAGTACTTCAAGTGTGGTGAAGTAGGGCACTTTAAGAGAGAATGTCTACATTGGAAGAAGTGCAAGAGAGGAAAAAAGTCTAATTCCATCATTTCAGTCACTGAAAGTAAAAAGTCGAATAAGCTCTTGGTAGTTTCAGAGGAGCCTGTAGGGTGCAGTGTATCTGAGATAGTTACGGAGGTGTCCACAGAGTGCAGAGGGTCCGAAGGAGCAGCGACTATATTCAAGGTACTACAACAGGCTCAGTAGTACAGCATTGGATGGTTGTCCTTGAGGGACATGGTTACAGAGTTAGCTTCTACAGCATCAAGGGGACTTCAATTTTAGGTGGAGCATCGAACAAAGGTGGCTTCACAAGTGGACAGAGTTATTATTAGAAAATGTATCCCAAAATCAATCATCAACCTATTGATGGTTGAGCTACATTATATTTGTGATTGATTCATTAATAAATAAAATATATTTTTGATATTTTTCATCATAAATTATTCATCTTCTAATGAGCTTCATTATTGTGATGAAGTTCTTAGGACTATTTAGCTTGGATAAAAAGAAGATTTATCGATTAGTCCTTAAATTTATTCATAACTAAATAATAGACTGTTAATTAGGATGACAGCATCTATCAAGCATAGGTCGTTGTATGCCATGTGGATTGATTGTCCTCTTTACCAAAGAGTTTGGAGACACTGGTATGGTATATAGATGAGATGTATGGGTACATCATCATTGAATGTGATCAACTCTAGAGCATTCTGCTATCGAGAATATCTCTGATGGGATATAAGTATAAGTATCCCTTAGACCTGAGATCACCTCAGTAACTTGCAAGCAACTCACTGTACTTTGGCATCAGATTAACTATATTTTTAATTTAGTAATGGAAAGCTTCTAGGCACAGTTAAGTACTTGCAAAGTTAGAGTATGATCAAGATGGAATTGACCACTCCAAGAGTTAGAGAAGAATGTATCACTGTATTTCAATATAGCAAAACCTTAGCCAGGATAATCCATCAGATGAATTTGGTATTTTGAAATACAATGTAGACAACCTGATCAAAGTTAATTGTTGAACTCTGAGGTATCCTATGAGCATTTTGATAAAGGAGATGAATTATATGAAAACTATATCTGCATGAGTTCTAAGGATATTATTCTACACATTTGACCTATCTGACCATCGGATACCATTACTAAAAGGTTACTTCAATTGGTACAAAAATCTATTTCTATGCTACTAGCTTAGATTTGGACCTATGAGATCACACATATTAGAGCTCATAATCTAATCAGATGGTTGATCAATGATTGACAATCGTTCTAGGATTAAACAATCAATACGATTGATGTTTAACCTAGTGCAAGCATTACAGGAGGATCAATTAGCAATTAGATTACTAATTAGCTTAATTTGATTAAGCCAGAGGGCTAAGATTAGGTCTAATTAAATATTATATAATTAGATTTAGGTTGGACTTGATTGGATCAAGTCCAACTGGCTTATTGGACAAGCCAAGTGCAAGAAAGAACTAGTCCTAGTTCAACTAGGACTCCGATCAATCTAATTTTCTAATTTGATTAAAAAATTAAATAAGGATGAAATCTAATTTAATTAAGTTCTTAATTGGATTAGGGCCTAATTTACTTGGGTTGGTTTACTTCTAGTTTAATTTAGTTTGAGAAACCAATTTTTGACCATGTCAAAATAGGAGTCCTAGTGTGACTAGGTCTCCCTATCCTTGCACCACCCATATCCCACGCCCCATGCACACTCTCTCTAATTTTTGTATGATAGAGAGTCTCTCTCTGGTCTTCATGCATGCCCCTTCTCTCCCTTTATTATTTATATGGTAATTTGGTGGTTAACCAAGTCAAAAGAAGTTAGTTTTAATCTAGGATTCTATAAGGTAGAATCCTTGTAAACCAAAACAACTCCTTCTAAGAGTGCCACCTGTTTCCTATTTTTCTCCTTTATTCCATGTGAGAAAGAAGGAATTTTGTGCATGTATTCTTGCTGGATTCAATGAAAAAATTAGAGGAGGGGTGCCTTTCAATGAAAAAATCAGAGGAGGGGTGCCTAAGAGTTGGGCACCCCAACCTCTTGCCAAAGCTAGTCCTTCCTTATCTAGTTTTTGATCTAGACAAGGACTCTTCTTTTTCTATAAATTTAGGATGAATTTGTTAGATATGTATGCCATTGAAGTTAGAATTGGCTAACACTTGTAATTCACATCTAAGAGAAAAATTATAATTTTGACTATAAATAACAAAATAGATTATTTTCTATCATAGCGTGCATTTGAAAGTGTTCGTGATACATCCCTTGAGTTAATGGTAATGTTAGTTCATATTTTCAAGAGTTAAAAATTTGAGACATGAATATTCATTATTAACTCATAAAATGCTTTCGACCGTAGGATCATCATGAGGATGGTGAATGATCTGGAAGGTTGGTGTACGATCATTTATTTAGGATAGATGTTTCTTGAGTCTATGGTATAGAGACACTGAAGTGAGAGTACTGATACTCGATAGAGAATGAGGGCACTGAGCATGACCACCTCGAGCAGTCATCAGGAAGTCTACCTTCTCATCAATGACTGGCTCGAAGCTACAGTGGTATATCTGGTTCATTGACCTAAGATGCATCGATAGTTCATCTTGAGGGTGTTATAGTTTGACTACACTATAGCTCGATCTCCTAGACATTCAGAACCCTGAGGTGTACGTTGGCTATAGCATGTTCATTGTAGGAATTGGATTGCACCAATAGAAAATCTATCTACCTTGGTAGATGAGGAGCAGCCCTATGATATTCACGAGAATCAAGTTTATAAGCCCATGGTCATGGCAGAGTGAAATGATAGAAAGAGTTTCTATTAAAGTTTTCACATCGAACTTGAATCGAATGATTAATTCATGTGACGAAAATTAGGGTTTGACGAGATCACCTTAATCCTAATCTGATTGGAGCTCAAGATAGAGGAATTTAATCACATAAGTAACTACACCCAGAGGTTCATCTTCAGTTCTGATGGGTTGCCACCATATGCTGTTAGGTGTCACTAGTGGATTTTGGGAGTAATTAGAATAATTTGAATGGTCAATCATACTAGTTGTCTGAATCAGAAAAGTTTTGATCCATCGGAAGGTGTTTCAATGATGACAATGATAGAAATCATGACATATCCCATTACCATATGGAACTAAACCTAACTGAGTCACATAATCAAGAGTTTAGATCTAGATATCATTAATTAGACTAACCCAGTTCAATTGATTTGAATAAGATTTAATTAGTTTTAAGAAAATCATGCTAGCAAACGATTGATCCTGATATTGTCCTTCAACAATCATTAAAAGTTATTTGGACTGAGCCAAATATGTTTGGATTCACCCAGAAACTTTTACTTAATCTTACTGAAGCTTATCCAACTTAGAAAAAGATTGTCTTAATTTATAAGATAAATTTGAGATAATACCTACCATTTTCCATCACCTGCTAAATCTTGTTCTTTGTCTTTGGTCAAATATTGATCTTTGACACTTAGACAACTGCCCATGTGTCATGCACCCATAGGAGAGTAGATGGGGCTTTGTCCCCTTACTAAATGGAGGAAAAGGAGGAGGTGCATGCCTAGGGAGGCATGCGCCCAAAGAGGATAAAGATTGGAGTCCCATACGGATGGGACTCCAGTTGCTTCATCCTCTCTACTTAGGTGGCACCAAAGACTCTTCATTGACCAGTCTTGGCACCACCTAAGGAGGTTTGTGACATACTCTAATCTGACTGGATCAGATAATGTCATTCCATTAATTAGATTTAGATCTGATTATACGAAGAGCCATGATTGGCCAGGATGATGTGGCACTACAAGACGCAGTAAGGTCTATATAAACCCTATCTACGCCCAAGATTGGGAGCTTCTGCCCTTTGTCCATGCCACATAGCCCCTCTCTCTTCTTCTCCATGCCTCCTTCATATTCTCTCTCCTCTCCATGCATAAAAGGTTTTGGGCTTCAGTTTGGGGCGATCCAAGCAAGAGAAAGGCGAGAAGAAAGTTAGAAGACAACACTACTTCAGGAGACAACATCCGATCTTCAAAAGATATTTTGAAGATCTTCAAGATCAGACCTAGATTTGATCTTTGGAGTACAAATTAAGAAGAAGAAGATCTCTAGATCCTATTCGAGTGGATATCAGTAGAGGTCAGGCGCTTGCGTAGCTACATCTAGAACCTCAGGCAAACATCAGGATCATCATAGGGTAATAGGATTATCCACAATAAGGTACAATTAAATTAGATTTAATTTAATTTATTTTTATTTTATTTTACCAAATCAATAAAATTAGATCTAAAGAGTCTCAAATCTGATTTGGATCTAAAAATAAATTTTTAAAATAATCCTCTTGATCTAATCAGATCTAAACGAATCTGATCCGCAAAATAGGTATTTTTCTTCAACTAGTATTAGAATCAGGTTCCAAAATTATTTAGATCTAATTTTAATATAATTTTGATATGATAATTAGATGATTTCAGATGACACATTAGATGTGATTAGATCTAAAATCAAAAATTAAAAAAATTAAGTAATCTATATCTAAGATGTATGAAATGCATGACTAGACTGGGATTAGAATTATTCTGTGTGTAGTCTAGGATGATCATAGTTTTAATTTGATTAACTATGATTTTAGATCTATTTATTTATTATTTTTTAATATTATAAATATTATAATTAGATCTAAAAAAATAGAAAATAAATTTATTTAATTTTGTTCATATGAGATATGATAGACGCACATTTAGACTAGTTGTAGAATAGTTCTACAAAGTTGTCTAGAATAAATTTAATTTGATATGATAAAATATAAATTTTACTTTTTAGATATTTATGAAATAATTTAGATCTAAAATCATGTATGATATAATACATGAGATGTATGCAAAATATATTTTTTAAGTTAGATCAATTTTATATATGTGATATATATGTAGATCTAAGTAATTTTGTAAATTCATCATATTTTTGATTAAGGCATTCTCTTTGGCCGTTCGATCATAAGAACAAAGAAGGATTTAAAGGCCCTCTCCTTCCATTCGATAGGGTGTTCATATGATGTGTAGGGGTGCTGCGCATTCGTCCTTAATCAAAAATCAAAAATTTATTTTTAGCAAAATCCTAGATCCTAAAATTCTAAGATTTTATATACATGTTTTATTTATGAACCCTAAACTTAATTAAGAATTAAGATTATGAAATATTTTAGGTCTAAAATTAAGAATTTTCAGATCTAAGACATATTCATAAAATTGGGTTCAGACTTGGGTAAGTCAATTAGGTCTAGCAGTTGATCAAATCGAATCAAGAGTCGGTTAGATGGAATCAAGAGTGCTTAAATTGACCAGCCTAATAGAATTAAATCTGGGTCAAGATCGAGTCACATGAGTGATCGATCAAGTTAAGACCTACTTAGGTTTAGTGGTTAGAGTTTGGATTATAGGCAAACCTGATTGGTTCTGGCTCAACAATTTAGTGTCTAAGATAAGTTTGGCAGATACGACCGACTGATTTTTAATTGAAAGCTACTCGACTCGAATGCATTCTTGTCGAGTTAATGACATATCCCTTCCACTGGTTTCACTTACTTGGTCATATTTGTCGGCTCAGTCCTAATCTGAGGTGGCTAATAATTCGAGCTAACCAATGCCACTACGTTTGTAATAATGGTTACGACTATGTCAAGTCATGTTTAAAGAGATCTAAATCAAATCTTCCTAAGAAAATATTAAGTCTAAGGTCTTCCATCATTGTAGATGTGCGGGCCCTTTCTAGGGTTGATTGTTCTCGATTAATCATAGTGGTTCAGTTACACCAGAAAGATGCAACCATATCTATTAGGCATTGGATGCTATGGATTAGAGGATGGATTGGGCTCAATATTTTGGATATGGTGAGAGACCCAATTAGGAATCCAATCTATACAAATAGTGGGTCTGACTTAACTAAGAAGTGAATCAATATTCCAGGCATGATGAGATTCATGAATTAGAGACCAAGCATGGGTGAACTATGATTAAAGAATCATTATACAAGAGTTGTTCATTCATTGGCTAACCCATCACTAATAATAATTAGGTGAGGTGATGAGTCAGTTGGTGGGACTGCACCACCCAATAGAAATCATTAATCATGGAGATTTTCGCATCTCTACAGAGAGAGTGTAGGAATTCGAGAAAATTATGAAAGCTAATTTATTTAAAAATTAAACTCTTAAACAAATTGGTCAAGTCTTAATTATAAAATCTAACTAGAAACTTTGATGCTCTATAAAAAAATATCTGCATCCAACCCACTAGCTTGTATCCTAAACACCCATAGACTGATCGGATCCAATTATAAGGATTGGCTCTAAAACTTCAAAATTATTTTGGATTCTAAGAAGTTAACTTATATATTGGATCAGGATCCCCCCACCTTACCAGCCCATCCATCCACTGAACAGAGAACATCTCTTGACAAATGGATGGATGAAGATAACAAGGTCAGATACTACTTGTTTGGCTTGATGTCTGATGAGCTTTAGCACCAATATGAAGATATCAAGACTACCCACTAAATGTTGACTCACCTACAAGAGTTGTTTGGTGAACAGAGTCATGCAGCCAAATATCAGATCACTAAACAACTTTTTAAGGCTAAAATGTGTGATGGGCAGTCAGTTCAAGATCATTGTCTGATGATGATCAAGAACTTGGAAGAGCTTGAGAAGCTCAGAGTGAAGTTAGATTAGGATCTACAGAATGACATAATTCTGCAATCCTTGAATGATGCGTATGGATAGTTCATCATGAACTACCATCTATATAAACTTCAGAGTACTCTGGCTGAACTAATGAACATGTTGGTTACTGCTGAGCTTTCTATAAAAGGTTCTAAAGGCTTAGTACTTGCTATGGAATGGACTTATTTCAAGAGAAAGTCTTTTGGAAAGAAGAAGAAGTCTGTGAAAAGGCAAAAGTTGGATGGTGGAAAGAAGAAGAAGGTAGAGTTGAAGAAGAAGGTCATTGACAAAGAAGTGGAAAGAAGAAGAAGGTAGAGCTGAAGAAGAAGGTCATTGATAAAGAAAAGTATTTCCATTGTGACATAGACGACCATTAGAAGCAGAACTGCCCTATATACCTAGCCACCCTAAAGAATAAGAAGGAGACAGATCTTTCTGGAGGTATGCTCGTTATTGAATCAAACCTTACGATTTTTTCTGCATCTAGTTGGGTGCTTGACTCTAGTTCTAGTACTCATTTATGCACTTTCATGCAGAATCTTATGGATAGCAGGAGGCTGAGGGATGATGAGATGATCCTGCACATCAAAAATGGAGCAAGAGTTGCTGCTATAGCTGTGGAAACCTACTCTCTTCGACTACCATCTAGCTTAGATTTATTCTTAGCGATTGCTACTATATGCTTGCTGCAAGCAGAAATTTGATTTCTAATTCAAGTTTAGCATAAGAAGGCTATGTAATTAGTTTTTTTAAGGACCATTGTAATATTTTTTGTGAAAGAAGTAAAATTATAAGTGGTTTCCTCATTAACGATCTCTATCAGTTACATATTGATGTATCTATCTTTAATATCGAGCAAAATATGAATGCCATAAGATCAAAACAACCTAGGGATAGTCCAAATGATAGGTATCTATGGCACCTAAGGCATGGTCAAATAGCAGAAGATAGGGTTAATAAATTAAAGAAAATCGGGCTATTGAGTCCATTGACTTTCAAGTCATATCCAATTTGTGAATCATGTCTTCATGGCAAAATGACTAAGCTTGCTTTTGTGGGACATGGGAAAAGAGCCATAGTTCTACTTGCCCTAGTACATGCTGATTTATGCGGCCCATTTGATGTGCCGACTAGAGGCAACTTTGTATACTTCATAACCTTTATCGATGATTTATCTTGGTATGGTTATGTGTATCTTATGAGATACAAGTCTGAAGCTTTTGAAAAGTTCAAGGAATTTAGATAAGAAGTAGAAAAGCAAACTAAAAAAGTCATTAAGGTTCTTCGATTAGATCAAAGAGGTGAATAACTTAGTCAAAAATTCCTGGACTATCTTAAGTAAAATGGCATAGTCTCTCAATGGAATCCACCTGGAACACCTCAACTCAACGAAATTTTAGAATGGATGAACCGAATCCTATTAGATATGGTCCGATCCATGATGAGCTTCACAAATCTTTCTAATTTTCTTTAGAGGCATAGTCCGTTAATTGCGATATATATACTGAATAAGGTTTCCTCTAAAATCATTCCTACCACACCATACGAAATATAGCATGATAAGAAACCAAGTCTGAGTCATCTCAGAATTTGGGGTTGTCTGGTTCATGTCAAAAGATAACAAATGGACAAGTTAGAGTATAGATCTTTTAGAGCTCGATTTATAGGATATCCTAAAGAATCATTAGGATATTATTTCTACATTCTAGAAGACCACAATGTGATTATGAGTCATCATACCATCTTTCTTGAAAAATAATTTATTCAAGATAGTGGTATTGAAAAGTAGATCAAGCTCGAGTAGAAAGTCTCACAAGAGCAATGAGCTAAAGACCCCATGGAACCAAATCAGCTTGAGCTAATACAATCACTACCTCCTCCACCTCGTAGATCTAAAAGGATCTTCCGTCCCCCTGAGAGGTACTTAGGTACTATTTCAGAGGAAGTAGAAAAAATGTTCCTCATAGTTAATGGGATTTATGGTGATGATCCCAAAATCTATGACGAGACAATATCAGATATCAACTTCGAGAAATGGTTAGAGGCAATGAAGTCAGAAATTGATTCAATGCACTCAAATCAAGTCTGAACCTTGGTAGATCCACCAGAAGGTATAGTACCCATTGGGTGTAAATGAATCTACAAGAAAAAGATTGGTGCAGATGGGAATGCGGAGACATTCAAAGCTAGATTAGTGGCAAAAGGGTATAGTTAGCATGAAGACATTGACTATCAGGATACCTTTTCACCAGTAGCTATGCTAAAGTCCATCCGCACATTGCTTGCTATTGTAGCCTATTTTGATTATGAAATATGGAAAATGGATGTGAAAATGGTGTTCTTAACTGGATACCTTGAGGAAGATATCTATATAGAACAGCCGCTAGATTTCACATCCGGTGATGTTGATCACAAAGTATGCAAGCTGCAAAGGTCCATATATGGACTTAAGCAAGCATCTTAGAGCTGGAATACTCATTTTAATGATGTGATCAAATTATTTGGCTTAATAAAAGATAAGAAGAAATCATGTATTTTCAAAAAGATCAGTGGGAGCGCTATTGTCTTCCTCATACTGTACGTGGCTGATATCCTCCTTATTGGAAATGATATTCCCATATTGACCATAGTTAAAATATGGTTATCAAAAGAATTCTCCATGAAAGACCTAGGAGATCCATCCTTCATTCTAGAAATTAAGATCTATAGAGATAGACCGAATAGGATGTTAGGTTTTTCATCGAAGATGTACATAGAGGAAGTGCTAAACAGGTTTAGCATAAAAAACTCCAAGAGGTGTTTGGTACCCTTCAGACATGGAATTCATCTCTCCAAGAAGATGTGCCCTAGCACACTTGAGGAGATAGAAAGCATGAGCAAGATCTCTTATGCCTCAGCAATAGGGAGCCTCATGTATGCCATGTTATGTACACGACCTGATATAGCCCATGCTGTAAGTGTCACAAGAAGATATCAATCGAATCCAAGCGAAGAACACTAGACTTCTGTGAAATGTATCCTTAAGTACTTGAGAAGAACTAAGGATATGTTGTTGGTTTTTGGTAATGGAGAACTCCAAGTTTAGGTGTATACAGATTTAGATTTTATGTCTGATATAGATGATCGAAAGTCGACATCTAGGAGTCTATTTGCGTGTAATGGTGGTGCTGTCAGTTGGAAGAGTTCCAAGCAGATAGTGATAGTAGATTCTACCATGAAAATAGAGTACATCGCTACGTCAGAAGCTGCGAAGGAGGCATTCTGGTATAAGAAATTTACCATAGAAATTAGAGTGATGCCATCAGATGCCATTCCTCTCTACTACGAGAACAATGAAGCCATAGCCCTCGCTAAGGAGCCAAGGTCTCACCATAAATCCAAGCACATCGAGCGGCGATATCACCTCATCCATGATTAACTCGAGAGAGATTATGTCGAGATCAAGAGAGTCAACTCCACTGACAATACGACAGACCCACTCATAAAGCTGTTGGGCTAGCAGAAGATCGAAATCCACCTTATGAAAATGGAACTTAGATTTGTAGCCAATTGGCTTTAGGTCAAGTGGGAGTTTGTTAGATATTTGTGCCCTAGAAGCTAGAATTTGCTAACACTTATAATACACATCTAAGGATAAAATTATAATTTTGACTATAAATAATAAAATAGATTAATTTCTATCACAGCGTGTATTTGAAAGTATCCGTGATACATCCCTTGAGTTAATGGTAATGATAGTTCATATTTTCAAGAGTTGAAAATTTAAGACATGAATATTCATTATTAACTCATAAAATGCTCCCAATCATAGGATCATCATCAGGATGGTGAATGATCTAGAAGGTATGTGTACGATAGCTTTTTTAGGATAGATGAGTCTAGAGTCTATGGTGTAGAGGCACGAGAGCGAGAGTATAGGTACTCATTAGAGAACGAAAGCACTAAGCATGACCACCTCGAGCAGTCATCAGGAAGTCTACCTTCTTGTCAATGACTGGCTCGAAGCTGCAGTGGTGTGTCTGGTTCTTTGACCTGAGGTGCATCGATAATTCACCTTGAGAAATTGTAGGAATTGGATTACACTAATAGGAGATCTATCTACCTCAGTAGATGAGGAGTAGCCCTATGATGATCATGAGAATCAAGTCCATAAGCCCATGGCCATGGTAGAGTGAAATAATAAAAAGAGTTTCTATTAGAGTTTTCACATCGGACTTGAACTGAATGATTAATTCATATGATGAAAATTAGTATTTGACAAGATCACCTTAATCCTAATCCGATCGAGGCTCAAGATGGAGGAACTTAATCACACAAGTAACTGCACCGAGAGGTTTGTCTTTAGTTCTGATGGATTGCCATGATATACTGTTAGGTATCACTGATGGATTTTGGGAGCAATTAGAATGATTTGGACGACCGATCATACTAGTTATCTGAATCAAAAAAGTTCTGATCCATCGAAAGGTGTTTCGATGATGGCAATGATAGAGATCATGACATATCCCATTATCAAATGGAAATGAATCTAACTGGGTCACACAATCAAAGATTTGGATCTAGATATCATCAATTGGACTAATCCAGTTCAATTGATTTGAATAAGATTCAATTAGGTTCAAGAAAATCATGCTAGCACACGATTAAGCTTGATATTCTCCTTCAACAATCATTAAAAGTTATCTCGACTGAGCCAAATGTGTTTGGATTCAATCAGAAACCTTTACTTGGTCTGACTAGAGTATGTTCGGATCAGAAAAGGATTGTCTTAATTTATAAGATCAATTTGAGACAACACTTGCCATTTTCCATCACCTACTAAATCTTGTTCTTTGATTTTGGTCAAACATTGACCTTTGACACTTAGACAACTGCCCATGTGTCATGCACCCATAGGAGAGTAGATGGGGCTTTGTCCCCCTACTAAAAGAAGGAAAAGGAGGGGGTGCATGCCTAGGGAGGCGTGCATCCAAAGAGGATATAGATTGGAGTCCCATCGGATGGGACTCCGGTTGCTTCATCGACTCTACTTGGGTGGCGCCAAAGGCTCTTCTTTGACCAGTCTTGGAGCCACCAAAGGAGGTTTGTGAGGGACGCTAATCTAATTAGATCCGATGATATCATCCCATCAATCAGATTTAGATCTGATTGCACGAAGAGCCATGATTGATTGGGATGATGTGGCACTACATGGCGTAGTAGGGTCTGTATAAACCCTATCTGTGCCCAAGATTGAGAGCTTCTGCCCTTTGCACTGCTGCAAACGACAACACCCGATCTTCAAAAGGCATTTTAAAGATCTTCAAGATTAGATCTAGATCTAATCTTTGGAGTACAGATTAAGAAGACGAAGATCTCTAGATCCTACCCAAGTGGATACCAATAGAGGTCAGGTGCTTGCGTGGCTACATCCAGAACCTCAAGCAAACATCAGGATCATCATAGGAAAATAGGATTATCCACAATAAGATATAATTAAATTAGATTTAATTTAATTTATTTTTATTTTATTTTATTAGATTAATAAAATCAAATCTGAAGAGTCTCAGATCTGATTTGGATCTAAAACAAAATTTTTGAAATATTCCTCTTGATCTAATCAGATCTGAATGAACCTGACCCAGAAAATAGATTTTTTTCTTTAGAATTTTGGTCTAATTTTTTTATGAAACATAGACCTTTAGTAGAGTTTTGGGGTGTGCAAAAATTAGAGAGAGAGGGTCCTTGGGAATTCAGATTCCATAGATACCTAACTAGGTGTCTTGGTGAGAGAAAAGAGAAGAAGAAAAGGGTCTTCTTCTAGGGCTATTTTGATTTTCTCTTCTCCTCCTTCTTTTGAGATTTTTTTTGAGAGAGTCTCAGATTAAAAATATTTTCTCTTTCTTCTAATATTTTGAAGAGTTTAAGTCTCGAAGAAGAAAGCATCGAATTGACCATCGAAGAGAGATTAGCATAGTAATAGCATACTATGCTGATTTCCTGCATCAGGATCTCAGATCGTATTCGTGGGCTCGTGTGGATGACTCCTAGAGGTCGGATGCATGTGTAACTCATGACTTCATCCTAAAGCCCAGATTATCATGTTAGAACATCAAACTTACTCAGGTATCCGATCTAATCTATTATTCTATAGCTACATTAGATGTAGTATTATAACATGTTGATGAGATCTACATATTAATCTTTTCTTTATATTTTTAATTTTTGATTTAATATTATACCTTGATCATATAATAAATCTTGTACCTAGGATATTTTTATATTTATTTAAATAAATATTTTATTTATTTAAATTTTTTACTATCTGACTTGAAAAGTTTCAAGATCTACCTGTGAAACCCTAGATCTGGTTTCTTCAATTGGTATCAGAGCCTAGGTTCTTATTACATGATCTTTCTAAGCATATTAAGATTATTTATAAGATTAAATTTAATTTATAATCTAATTATTAAATTTAAAAATAAAAATTTAGATCTCATGAACTACTATAAGATTATCCTGTTGTAAGGTTTACCCCTTATAGTGAAATGATTGTCCTAAGTTCATGATGATCTGCTCCTAATCATAAATTTATTAGATTTGATCTAATTTTATTTATAATTTAATAAATTTTAAATAGTTTTAGATTTAAAAATAAAGTTTTTAGATTGTACGGACTGCTATAAGGTTGTTGTACTATAAGGTTTATCCCTTACAGTGGAAAGGTTATCCTAGTATATGCTGATCTAAAATATTAATCATAAAATTTTAGATTAGATCTAAAAAATTTTATGATCTGATTAAAAATATTTTAATCTAATTTTAATCATTATAAATATATTAGATTTGATCTGAGAAGATTTATTATTGATTGGTGTTGAAACTATTTCGATTACATAAATCTGTTTAGATTAGATCTAAAGTAGATTCATGTTTATGTTACTTATATTTTGATTATGAATCAAACATGCAACTTGGATGATAGAACCATGTTGTAAAAATATTTTACAAACATGAAAATTATTTTCAAAAAGTTGAACCATAACCCTCAGCCTAAAACTTAATTAAGAATCAAGAAGTTGTTTGATTAGGATCTACGATTGTAAATTGAAGATCCTAAGACATGAGTGATAACACATTAGGTTAAATGGGTTAATGGAGATTAGGTTCATTAATTGGGTTAGACCTAGGGTTAGATTAAAGAATGGACTTAATTAGAGAATTGATTAAATTTGATCAATTGTTGTCTTATATTAGGTCGAGGATTCTCTAGATTAATTACAATAGTTGTAGTTGGTCAAGTCCATGTCTTTAACGAGACTCAAGATGGACTTGATTCTTGGCTACACGGTCCAGCACAAACTATTAGGTTGATCTAATTGAATCTAATTAAATTAGTTGGTATCTAAGATAAACTAAATCGGTAGTCTTTAATTGGCAGCCCGCTTACCTGGCCATTTTTGATAGTGTCTAAGGCAAGCTTTGGCAGACCCTCCCACTGATCGAACTTACTTGATCACTTGGTGAAATTATGTTTTGATCAGATCGCTTGACTATTCGAGCTGACCCATGTCAGCTAGGTAAATCAATTTGGTCAATTTAGGTGCTCCAAGACTAGCCTATTAATGGTTTCCCTTAAGCTGACTTGGTGAAGTCAGTGGAAGGATCATGATAAGCTGGTTCATCTAACCTTCTCTCATCTTCAAATTAAATCCTCTAAAATTATTAGGTCCCTAAAATGAGATAGTTAATATCATAACTAGATCATAGCCTTCCATTAAAGTAGGTGATAATGGATCCATTAGTTGGATAATCATTAGAGGCCCAAAGGCCTAGTGTTTATTGGCTAACAGAATTATCATTCATTATATGATTTTTTGGCTACATCTTTCTAAATGGTGATTAGGTTAGCCAACCAAAGTTGGGCCTAATCATTCATTGGTTAGATGGGCCAAGTATGGTCATGTTAATGGTTGGACCTAATTGGAACTTTTTAGTGGAGGCCAAAGCCTATTGATTCTGTACTGGGATAGAATTTAATTACTAGAAATTATTTGAAGAAATAATTGGTTATGAACCTATCCTTAGATGCACATTGGTTGGCCAACCAAACTTGGGCTCGTGTGCAGTCTATATAGATTCTACTATCCACTAAGAAATTAGGATAATTTCTCAAATTAGAGGTAGAGACTACCAACTCAAATAAAATAGTGAGAGAATCTTTTGATTAAAGATCAAATCTTTAGGTTTAATTAATCAAATTTCGATTAGGTTATGGTTTTCCTTGGTGCAGATATGGCCTCTTCCCTATCGCTCCGATCATTATTAGAAAATGATAAGTTGGTGGGACCCAACTTCGATAGCTGGTATCGAAAGTTAGAAATTATCCTGGAGCATGAACAGTTCCTATATGTATTAATGGTTCCTGCACCTGAGGAGCCAGCTATCAATGCATATGGAACAGTCAGAGACACTTACCAGAAGTGGCTCAGTGATTGGACCACAGTGCGCTGCATTATGCTGCTGCTATGAGCGATGAGTTTAGTCGCAGATTTGAGACAGCTCAGCCAAACGACATGCTTCAAGTATTGAAGGATTTCTTTGGCACACATGATGTTGTGGAAAGGCACAAGACTAGTTGTGCCACCTTCAATGCCAGGATGTGGGATGGTGCCTTTATTACTGATCATGTATTATACATGATATAGCTAATAGAGCTATTGAGCAAGCTCGACTTTTTCTTGCATAAACAGCTTGGGAAGGATGCAATACTAAATTCGTTGCCCAAGTCCTTTCTTCCATCTTTTTTTCATTTTAGAATGACAAAGCCTGAAATAGACTATCATGGATTACTAGGGTTGCTTTAGAACTTTGAGAAGGATCACCAACTCCACAAGGAGTCGATGAACATATTGGGAGATTCGTCTTTTGATTCTTGATCTTTTAGGAAAGGAAAGAAGAACAAGAAGAAGAAAGCTAAGAAGGTGTAAGTTCAGGCTGCGACATCTATGTAGGGCCAGATCAGGAAGATCAAGCTCGATAAGAGTCTAGCTGAATGCTTCTTTTGCAAGAAGAGGGAGCACTAGAAGAGGAACTATCCTCAGTACATTGCCTCTCTAGATCCGACCAGGTAGAGAAAGAAGCAAGCAATTGCTGGGCAAAGTATTTATATGATAACTCCTTGCAATTTCTCTATTTGTGATATTATTGACTGGGTATTAGATACAGATAGCCCTTACCATATTTGCAATTCATTGCAGGGGTTGTAGGTCAATAGGAGATTCGAGCAAGGTGAAAGGTTTCTGAACATTGGAGATGGAAGACCAGTTTCAGTTCTAGCTTTAGAAATTTTGAAACTTATATTTGAGTCTCATACCATTGTTCTTAGTGATTATTATTTCTGTCCCAGTTTTTTTTTGAATGTTATTTCTATAGAACTTTAGGCCAAAAATAATTATGAAATATCAATAAAGAAATAAGTTTGTAATATTATTATGAATGGTGTTACTATTTTCTATAGACATTTGAATAATGGTGTGCATATGCTATCACAACCTATTAATGTAGTCTATTCAACTGGCAAGCATCCTATATTAGATAGTGTGTTAGATATCTACTTATGGCACTATAGGCTAGGTCATATAAATAAGAACAGGATAAACAGGTTGACTCAAGAGAGAATCCTTGAAGTTAGTGATAGCAAATCACTTTCAATCTATGAGTCCTGTCTTCTTGATAAAATAATCAAGTCACCTTTTACTGGAAAAGATGAGAGAGCCACTGAGCTCTTAGGTCTAGTACATACTGATGTATGTGGACCAATGAGCATAAGTACTAGAGGTGGATATGTCAACTTTATCACTTTCATAGATGATCTATCAAGATATGGACATGTCTCTCTGATGAAACATAATTTGGATTCTTTTGAAATGTTCAAATGATTTCGGAGTGAAGTAGAAAAATAAACTAGAAAGTGTATTAAAACTCTTCGATGTGACTGAGGAGGGGAATACTTTTTCGATGAGTTTCTCATATATCTAGGAGAGAATGGGATTCTCTCCTAATGAACTCCTCGAGGAACACCACAGCTAATGGTATGTCTGAAAGGAGGAATCAGACTATATTAGATATGGTTTGATCCATGATGGGTTTTGCCAGCGTACTGATATTCTTCTAGGGATATACACTCGAATCAACTTGTTATTTATGAAATAGGGTTCCAAGTAAGTCTGTAGTTAAGACTCCATATGAGATATGTATAGGGTGTAAGCCAGCACTTTCATACCTTAGGGTTTGGGGGTGCCCAGCTTATGTCAAATGGTCAATTACAGATAAACTTGGACCTAGGTCTGACAAGTGCATATTTATAGGATACCCAAAGGAGATCAAGGGATACTAATTCTATGATGTTAATGAACAAAAGGTGCTTATCAGCCTTAAAGCAACCTTTTTGGAAAAGGAGTTCCTTGGTGAAGGAACTATTGCCTCTAAGGTTAAACTTGATGAAGTTCAATAGGTAGAAAAATCGACACCTATAGCTGAACCTGAGTCAAATTTGATTAGATAAGATTCAGAGTCTAGTGTACCTACACCATTAAGATGATCCGATAGAATATCGCATCATCCGAATAGATTCTATAATTTTTTGGTCCAAGATGGTGATCCCATCAAACTTGATGAGAATGATGAGGATTCGATCACCTATATGGATGCTATGCTGAGATCTGATTTTGAGAAATGGCTTGAGGCCATGAAATCTAAAATGGAGTCCATGAAGGTTAACAATGTGTGGACATTGGTTGACCCACCCGAAGGGGTTAATCCCATTGGATGTAAATGGATTTTCAAAAGAAAAAGGGGCGCAGACAAAAAGGTGGAAACCTATAAAGTTCATCTAGTTACCAAGAGATATCGTCAATGTTATGGTATTGACTATGATGAGATATTTTTTCTATGGCAATGCTCAAATCCATTCGGATTATGTTTGCGATTGCTATCGATCTGGACTATGAGATCTGGCAGATGGATGTGAAGATAGCTTTCCTGAATGGAGAGTTGATTGAAGAGGTGTATATGATACAATCTGAGGGGTTCATATCCATAGATGAGTCCAAGGTGTGTAGGCTTCAGAGATCAATTTATGGATTGAAGCAGGCATCTTAGAGTTGGATCATGCATTTTGATAAAGTGATCAAAACATATGGATTCATTAAGAATAGAGAAGAACCCTGCATTTAAAAATGGACAAATGGTCAATCAGTAGTATTCCTTGTCTTGTACGTTGATGACATTCTCTTAATCGGGAATGACATCCCCACACTATAGGGAATAAAATTTTGGTTGTCATCATAGTTCTCCATGAAGGACTTGGGTGAAGCATCCTACATCCTACGGATGAAGATCTATGGGGATAGATCTAAAAGAATGCTTTGGTTATCCTAGTCCACGTATATAGATACTATACTGAAGAGGTTCAGCATAGAAAATTCCAAAAAATGCTGTCTTTCAATAGGCCATGAAATTTCTCTCTAAGAAGGATTGTCCAACAACTCCTAAAGAGAGAAAGCATATGAATAGAGTCCCATATGCTTCGGCAGTGGGATCTATCATGTACGTCATGACATGTATGAGATCAGATGTGGCATACTTACTAGGAGTCGTGAGTAGATACCAGTCTAACCCTAGAGAAAATCACTGAAAAATGGTTAAAACCATCTTTAAGTATTTGAGAAATACTAAGAACCAATGGTTGGTTTATGGCGAGTTAGATCTGAAACTTGTGGGATTTATAGATTCCAGCTTTCAATCTGACCATGATGATAGTAGAAGCATGTTGGGATATATCTTTACTCTAAATGATGGGGCTATCTACTGAAAGAGTTCCAAGCAATAAATTATGGCAGACTCTATTTGCGAAGCAAAGTACATCACAGCATTAGATGCCATGAAGAAAGTTATGTGGCTGAGAAAGTTTATCACCAAGCTCAAAGTAGCACACTTCTTAGATGGTCCGATCCTGGTCTACTATGACAGCACTGGTGCCATAGCTTAGGTGAAGAAACCAAAGGCACACCAGCGAACGAAGCACATTCTACGTCGCTTCCACCTGGTCTGAAAGATTGTGGATATAGATGACGTCGACCTTCAGAAGATCGACAAAAAGAAGAACCTGATCGACCCCTTCACTAAAGCACTGGCAATAAATGAGTTTGACAACCATAAGTCAAAGATGGGTATTAGCACTACTACAAAAATGGCCTATGGCAGCGATTTTTGAAACCGCTGCCATAGAACCTACGGCAGCAATTTTCGTTAACCGCTGCCATAGGTCCGATCTATAGCAGTGATTTTCCATAGTGGTCGGACCTATAGCAACGATTTCGAAAATCACTATCATAGGTCGGACCTATCGCAGCGGTTATAAGAAATCGCTACCATATATCGGATCTATAGCAGTGATTATAAGAAACCGCTACCATAGGTCAATCTATAGCAGTGGTTCATTGTAACCACTGCTATAGGTCGGATCTATGGCAGCGGTTAGTAAAATTGCTGCCATAAGTCTATCCTATAGCAGCAGTTAGTAGGAACTACTGCTATAAGTTTATTTATGGTAGCGGTTAATTATAACCGCTGCCATTTATTTTTTTAAATATTATATAATTTTAAAATTTAATATCCATATTTGTCATTCATTGTCTAAAAAATTATCATTAAAGTATCGTCGCAGAAGGTTGCCTCGATCCAATGGCCCTAGCTTCATCGACCAAAAAAATTTGATTTCGACGATTATGAATGATGATGCAATGATCTGATAGATGGAGACCTCCGATGGATCCAAAAACATGCAATGATGATCTCGGTGATGTTTGTAGCATACTATCAAAGTTTCACTTCAATCAGATATCGTTATCTTGGTCAATTTAGTATAGGTTAGTTTCGACCATTAAATGATAAACGAGTGATCAAAGGACCAGACGGTATCTGATTATGAGATAATTTTTTTTATAAATGATCCTAGCTACTACTTTAATCATTTTTTATGGTAGTGATTATAAAATTTAACTCGTTAGATGAAGAACGATCTAAAACTATACATCTTCTGATAACCATTCTAAAACTTCACTAGTTGTTATGGTCGTGCTTTTGCAATATCTGCTTAACATGAATAGTTTATACGAAAATGATTCAAATTTTACTATCATCTCTATATGAAACATCTAAAATTATAATAAAAATTATTTAACTAAAAAATTATCTCATAATCGGATGTCGTTTAATCCTTTGATCGCTTGTTTCTAATTTAACGGTCCAAATCATTCCTTACTAAATTGATGCATGATAACGATATCCGATTGAAGTGAAATTTTGATAGTATGCTACAAACATCATTAAGATCATCATTTCAGATTTTTAGACTCATTGAAGATCTCCATCTATCAGATCATCACATCATCATTCGTGATCATCGAAATCAAATTTTTCTAATCAATAAAGCTAGGGCCATCGGATCGAGGCGATCTTTTGTGATGACACTCTAATGATAATTATTTAGACAATGAATGGTGAAAATGGGCATTAAATTTTAAAATTATATAATATTTAAAAAAATTAAAAAAAATTATTTTCAACCTATGGCAGTGGTTATTAAAAATCGCTGCCATAGATCTACGGCAGCGGTTCTATAACCACTACCATAGATTTAGGGCAGTGGTTCGATAACCGCTGCTGTAGGTTGGATTAAAAATTCTCAAATTTTTTCTGCTTTCCTCCTGTGTGCGCATGATCTCTCTTTCTCTCCCCCTCCTCTCCGTCGTTGGTGAGGTTTCTTTCCCCCGACCGACGCCACCCCTCCTTCCCCCTCGATCGGTGCTGCCCCTCCTTCCCACTCCCCATCTGGGCCCCCATCCCGGCCGCCCCTCCTTGCCACCCGACCGCCCACCCTCCACCCTCCCCCGGGGCCGCCCTCCTTCCCCCCATCCTCGGTCGCTCCTCCCCGCCACTGCCACCCCTCCTTTCCCGCCCCTGGGCCGCTCCTTTTCCCTCGCGCCCCTCCTTCCCCTCCCCTTCGGCCCTCCCAACCCCGACCGCCCCCCACACCTGCCACCACCACCTGCCACCCTCCCCTGACCCCCTCCTTCCCCCATCCCCGGCAGCTTCTCCCCGCCACCACCACCTGGCCCTCTACCCCTACCCTCCCCCGGCCCGCCCTCCTTCCCCATCCTCGGCCACCTCCCTGCCTCGCCACCCCCCAGCCCCCCACCCCCACCCTCCTCCGACCACCCCTCCTTCCCCTCCATCCATGGTCGCCCCTCCGCCACCCCCACCCGGCCCCCACCTCCACACTCCCCTCCCGATCGCGACCCTCTCATCACTGTGCTCCGGGGCTCCTTGTCATTGTGCCCTCCCCATGGCCCCAATCCCGAGCCACCTCTCTCTCTTTCTTTTTTCTCTCTCTTCTTTATCTCACTATCTTGCTTTTGTTTCATAGATTATCTCTAGTGTTGTCGTCCTCCTTTATCATTGTTGTCGGTGACCCTCGGAGCTTTTAGTGCGACCCACTCTCTATAGCCGCAGATATAATTTTTTTTAATTTTATAGTATTATTTATTAATCATGTATATTTATAATAATTTATAAAATATTTATAATAAATATTTTAAATATTTATCATAAATATTATAATTATTTGCATGTCATAGTTTTTGGGTCATGCTGTGGTGGTAGCCTTGGGCTATGCCATATCGGTGGCTGTGGACTAGATCTATCAATGGATTGAATTTAGATCAGAACCTAAATATTTAGATCTAGATCCAATTTTAATTACTGATATCAGATCTGAATCTGAATATCCAATGGATCTGTACTTGAAGTATCTGACCCAGATCCTAATGGATCTTGAAAGGTTGAACTTGATTTCAAGATCCAAAACTAAGAAACAAAGAGACTGATAGATTAAGAGAGGGAGGGTTGATCGCTCGTCGGCCATCGGCAAGGGAGATTGAGAGGGAGACTGACAGATTGAGAGAGAGAGGGTTGATCGCTCATCGACCACCGGCAAGAGAGACCGAGAGTGGGAGGGAGGGAGGGAGGGAGGGGGTCCGGCCTCGCCGCCATTGCTAGCAAGGGAGATCGAGAGAGGGAGAGTGGAAGGGAGGGATCCGACCTCCCCGCCATCATTAGGAGTGAGGGGGTCCGGCCTCGCTGTCATCATTAGGAGGGAGGAGGTTCGACCATCATCTACTTTGTTCATCTTTCAGGTTTCTGGATTAACACCAAGGTTCATGCAAGAGATCGGATCTACAACTGTTGCTCATCCTTAATTATTTATGAATATAATTCATGTTGTAGAATTTATTGCATAATATTTTCTAGATGTTTGTATCTTGTTGCTTTATTGGGATAGGACCTATCTTTACGTATTAGTTGATGATAGGGTACATTTATTGTATATCTGAAAATGATATTAGTTGCAGGTCACGATGGCACCAAAATGCCATCTAGCTTTCACCCCTGCCTCTCGATGAGCTACACGCAGTTCAGCATTTGAGGAGCAATCAGAGCATACTTCATCCACCTCAGCATCGACTGCTCAGAAACCTCTATCACTTGCTTCTACTCCATCGACGGCATCTACTCCAATAGCAGTTGAGCCTTTATCATCGCTCATATCTGAGACACATGCTATTATGCAGGTATCTGAGTGTACATTTTTATTATATTAGCATAATTTTATTTTTTATATAGTATTTGTATACTTATATATTTGCATAATCTATTTGTATTGCAGGTGCATCATCCAATCAGACATTTTGTAGTCCCACACGTATGACACATATGTGGAACCGCCAGCATTAGGTGATGGTCTATTACGATGCGGAGGAAAGGCCGGTAGGGGAGACGGCGTGGAAGATGCATTCCTTTTTTGGAGTGCTTGTGAGGTGGTCGAACATCATTCCCATAGAGCCCAAAGACTGACGTTTGATGGATGCTGCTATCAAAAATCGGGTATGGAAGGAGATATAGGTAAGTACACATATCTTAGTTATATTTATATATTTTATATGTTTACACTATATATGTTTGATTAGAATAATTTTGTAACTAATTTTTGATAACTTTATGTAGAGGTACGACTTTTTCGATCACAAGAGGGCTCGAAATGCCCGACTGAGGAAGATCGGAGAGTTGTACCGAGATTACAAGGTCAAACTCCATAGAGGATGGCTCGAGCACCGATGAGACACTCTGAAAATACTTGTTCACTAGATACAGGACCGTCCTTCGAGTCAGTGGGAGAAGATGGTTAGACACTAGAGGAGCCAGGAGTTCAAGATAAAATTTCTAACTTTTAAATTTTTCAATATGCTTAAAATTTTATTTAAATATTTTTTAAATATTAATTATTTATTTGAATACTTGTTAGGCTACCTTCCATCAGAATCAGGAGAACTATGCAGCTTAGGTGTATCGCACACTCTAGAACACGAGTCTATGGCCAATCGTGTACATAGAGAGGTAATTAATTCTAAATCCTACTAGATAAATTAAATTCATATTTTTTATCATCTTTCTGATAAATTTATTTTTTGTTATAACTGATGAGAGATGGAGTGATGCCCAACCATAGTGAGATCTTTCGATCCAACTGCACGGACAAGATGGGTAGGCCGATGAACGCCGCAATTGGGCATATTTTTGTAAGTATTAAATATATTAGTATATATGATTAGTATTATAGCATTTCTTATAAAATTTTATTTTAATTGATAATTATAGGATTAGTTAGATGCGCTCATGAGTGAGGGCCCAGATATCTCTGGGCCCCATGACCATCTAACTCAAGTCTTGGGGCCTGAGCACTTTGAGAGGATCTGATGCAGGCCCGAACACACGCCAATGAGCTACTGGTCCGAGGCGAGCATCTCCTCATAGACTTCTGATGTTGTCAGTCGAGAGGAGCTTGAGGAGGCACTAGAATAGGCAGATCATGCTGCGATGTGAGCAGATCGGGCTGAGGAGCGCGCATCTCATCTAGAGGGCATCGTGAGAGATATGATGTCGATGCTCAGCATGCATTTTGTAGTCATCAACTTCGAGAATATGTTGGCCCATATTTCAGCTCTAGCTATGGCTTCAGCTCCGGCTCCAGCACCAGCTCCAGCTCTAGCTCTAGCTTTGGCTCTAGCTCTGGCTTCGGCTCTAGCTCTGGCTTGCTCTAGCTCTAGCTCTAGCTCTGGCTCTAGCTTCCGATGACGATGATGATGATGTAGATTTAGGAGACTTTTGATGTATTTTATTTTTTAAAAAAAATATTATAATAAATTTTATTCGATAATAAAATTTTAGTATTTCAAAATAATTTTTGTATTTATTATATTTTCTTATGTTATATATCTAAATTTATCAGGTAAAATATATAAAAAAATAAAAATTTTACTTTTTTTAACTATTCAATATCTACGGAGTAATTTTATAATCACTACCATATCCGTGTCAACTACTACCATAGGTTCCTAGTGCAAACGATGCCAACCACTATATTACACATTTGATAGTGGTTAATAAAGCACTGCTATAGATTACCTATAGCAGTGGTTATGTAATCACTACCATAGATAATCTATGATAGTGGTTACATAACCACTGCTATAGATCGATTTATTACAGCGGTTTATAAATCACTGCAATAGGTTATTTATGGTAGCAGTTCAAGCAACCACTATAAAAATCGCTATCATAGAGCTATGGCAACGACTATAGTAGCAGCATTAGAAAATCGCTGCCATAGCTTTTAGCAGTGATTTTTTGGGCTACGGCAGTGGTTACAAACTACTGTCGTAGCCCTTTTTTGTAGTATTGTAGATACTATGCTGAGTAGCTTTAGGATAAGTGGGAGCTTTTGGAAAATATGTCTCAAAGTCAATCATCAGTCTATTGATGATTGAGCTATATTGTATCTATAATTTATTCATTAATAAATAAAATATATTTTTGATATTTTTCATCATAAAGTACTCATCTTCTAACAAATTTTATTATGATGATGAAGTTCTTAGGATAATTTAGCTTTGATAAAGAGAGGATTTATCAATTAGTTCTTAAATTTGTTTACAACTAAATGATAGAGTGTTAATTAGGATGACAGCATCTATCGAGCATAGGTCACTGTATGCCAAATGGGTTTGTTATTCTCTTAACCAAGAAGTATGGAGACATTGGTATGGCATACAGGTGAGATGTATGGATACATGGTCATTGAATATGACCAACTCTAGAGCATTCTACTATCGAGAATGTCTCTAATGGGATATAGGTATAAGTATCCCTTAGACCTAAGATCACCTCAGTGACTTGCAAGCAACTCACTATGCTTTGGTACCTGACTAACTAAATTGCTAATTTAGTAATGAAAGAATTCTGTGCATAGTCAAGTACTTGCAAAGTTAGAGTATGATTAAGATGGAATTGACCACTCCAAGAGTTGGAGAAGAATGTATCACTGTATTTCAGTATAGCAAAACCTTGACCAGGATAATCCATCAGATAGATTTGATATTTTAAAATACGATGTGGACAACCTGATTAAAGTTGGCAGTTGAACTCGGAGGTGTCCTATGAGTATTTTGGTTAGGAGGATGAATTATATGAAAACTATATCCGCATGGGTTCTAAGGATGTTGTTCTACACATTCGACATATCTGACCATCCGGTATCATTGCTAGATGGTTACTTTGATTGCTATAGAAATCTATTCCTATACTACTGACTTAGGTTTAGACCTATGAGGTCACACATATTAGAGCTCACAATCTGATCGGATTGTTGATCAATGATTGAGAATCATTCTAGGGTTAAACAATCAATACGATTGATGTTTAACCTTGTGCAAGCATTGTAGGAGGATCAATTAGAAATTAGAATGATAATTGGCTTAATTTGATTAAGCCAGAGGACTGACATTAAGTTTAATTAAATATAATTTAATTATATTCAGTTTGGACTTGATTGGATCAAGTTCAATTGGCTTATTGGATAAGCCAAGTGCAGGAAAGAACTAGTCCTAGTTCAACTAGGACTCTGATCAACCCAATTTTTTAATTCGATTAAAAAATTAAATTAAAATTAAATATAATTTAATTAAATTCTTAATTGGATTAGGGCCTAATTTTATTGAGTTGGTTTACTTTTGATTTAATTTAGTTTGAGAAACCAATTTTTGACCAAGTCAAAATAGGAGTCCTAGTGTGATTAGGACTCCCTATCCTTGTGCCACCTATATCCCACGCCCCATGCCAACTCTCTCTAATTTTTGTATGATAGAGAGTCTATCTCTAGTCTTGATGCAAGCCACTTCTCTCCCTCTATTACTTATATGGTAATTTGGTGGTTGACCAAGTCAAAAGGAGAAGTTAGTTTTGATCTAGGATTCTATAAGATAGAAACCTTTTAAACCAAAACACCTCCTTCTAAGAGTGCCATCCCTCTCCTATTTTTCTCGCTTATTCCATGTGAGAAAGAAGGAATTTTGTGCATGTATTCTTTCCAGATTCACCAAAAAAATCAGAGGAGGGGCGCCCAAGAGTTGGGCACCCCAACCTCTTGCCAAAACTAGTCCTTCCTTGTCTAGTTTTTGATCTAGAAAAGGACTTTTCTTTTTTTATAAATTTAGAATGAATTTTTATCTAATTATTTCATGAAACACAGATCTTTAGGAGAGTTTTGGGTTGTGATAAAATCAAAGGGAGAGGGTCCTTGGGTGTTGGGATTCCATAGATACCAAACTAGGTGTCTGAGTGAGAGAAAAGAGAAGAAGAAGAGGGTCTTCTTCTAGGGTTGTTTTGATTTTCTCTTCTCCTCCTCCTTTTAATATTTTTTTTAAGAGAGTCTCAAATCTAAAATCTCTCCACTTTCTTCTAATATTTTAGAGAGTCCAAGTCTCAAAGAAGGATGTATTGAATCGATCGTCAAAGAGATATCAGTATAGTATTAGCATACTGTACTAATTTTTTGTGTCAGGATCTCAGATCATGTTCGTAGACTCATGTGGATGACTCCTAGAGGTCGGACATGTGTGCGGCTTGTGACTTCATCCTCAAGCCTAGATCAATAAGTTAGAACATCTAACTTACTCAGGTACCAGATCTAATCTATTATTCTATAGCTACATTAGATGTAGGATTGTAGCATGTTGATGAGATCAACATGTTAATCTTTTCTTTATGTTTTAATTTTTAATTTAATATCATACCTTGATCTTGTGATAAATCTTAGATATAGGAGGTTTTAATATTTATTTAAATAAATATTTTATTTATTTAAGTTTTTTACTATCTGATCTTTAACAAGTTTCAAGATCTGCCCATGAAACCCTAGATCTGGTTACTTCAGTTATGACACGAGTTCAGAGCAGAGTGCAAAAGGACCAATATCCTAGCACTAGTGCTTGAGATACATAGTTTTTAGTGGAGCGACATATGCGGAGGGATAGGCAAAGTTTTAAGAAGATCGTGTCAAGGTATATAGTGGGTGCTGGCATAAGATTGCTGCAGAATGTCCATGAAATTTCAAGATAAATAATGCGGCTGTCAAGCAGAAGGCGAAGAAAAAACCCTATTTTTCTGACATAGGATCATTCATATCTGATTGGATCTAAAGAAATATTTAAAAAAAAAAATTATGATCCTAATCAAATCTAAAATATCTTAGATCTGATCCTAAAGATCTAATATTAAAATTTAAAATTAAATTAAATCTAATTTAATTTCATACCTTATTTTGGATAATTAGATTATCCTGTGATGATCCTAATTATTCCTAAGATTCTAGAAGGAGCCATGCATGCATCTGGCCTCTACTGATGTCCACTTGGATAGGATCTAGAGGTCTTCTTCTTTTGAATCAACTCTTCAAAATTAGAGCTGGATCTGATCTTGAGGTTCTTAAAAACTTCTTTTGAAGAAGCAGCAGTCGTCTCTTTCAGTAGTGCTACCTTCTTCCTTATTTGGGCTCCTTTCTTCCTTAGATGGCACTTGAACCTGTGCCCAACTCCTAGGGCATGGAGAGAGGAGAGAGAGGATCAGATGGGATAAGGAAGAGAGAGAGAGGTAGTCTTGGGATGTGGGAATTATGCAAAAAAATATTTTAACCCTAGGCGTAGATAGGGTTTAAATAGATCCTGCTGCGCTATGCAGTACCACATCATCCCGACCAATCGGAGGCCTTCATTAAATTAGATCTAAATCTGATTGATGGGATGATATTATCTGATTCAATCAAATCAGAGTCCCACAAAAATCTACATAGGTTGTGCCATGACTGGATAAAACAAAACTCTTTGAAGCCTAGGTATTTAAATCCATTATGAAACCCTGGAGTCCCATCCATATGGGAGTCCATCCCTTATCCATATGGGGTGCATGCCTAGGGTGGCATGCACCCTCTCACTTACCTCTTTTAGCATGAGGACAAGAGCCCCAGATGCTTTCCTATAGGTGCATGATAGATGACCCTATGTCCAAGTGTCCAGGGTCAACTATTGATCTATGTCCAAAAATAGGAATTAGTAGGTGACAGAAATTGGTAGGTGTTGTCTTAAATCCATCTAATGAATTAAGACAATTCTTTTCTCATATGGTCAAGCTCAAGTCACACTATGACAAGATTCTTAAGTGAGCCCAAATAAATTTGGCTCAGTTGAGACAAACCAAAATGATTAGAAAAGAAGAATGTTAGTCTTAATCGTGCGCTAGCATGATTTTCTTGAACCTAATTGGATCTAATCCAAATCAATTGAACTAGGTTAGTTTAATTAATGACATCCAAACCCAAATCCTTGTTTGTGTGATCTAGTTAGATTCAATTCTATATGATAATGAGACATATCGCGATCTCTATGATCGACATCATCGAAATACCTTTTGATGGACTAGAACTTTTCTGATTTATACAATTAGAATGATCAATCATCTAAATCATTCTAATTGCTCCCAAAATCCACCAGTGACATCTAGTAGTATATGGTGGCAACCTATTAAAATCGAAAGCAAACCTCTCCATACAGCTTCATGTGTGATTGGATTCTTCTATCTTGAGTCAAGATTGGATTAGAATTAAGGTGAACTCATCAAACCCAATATCCATCATATAAATTAATCATTCAATTTGAGTCAAGTATGAAAATCTAATAGAAACTCTTTCTATCATCTTCACTCTACCATAGCCATGAGCTCATGGACTCAATCTCATGATTATCATAGTGCTACTCCTCATCTACCAAAATAGATAGATCTCCTATTGGTGTAATCTAATTTCTACAATGAACTTGCTATAGCTATTAGATATGTGTGGCCTAGAAGCCAGAATTGGCTGACACTTGTTATACACTTCTAAGAGCAAAATTATAATTTTTACTATAAATAATAAAATAAGTTATCTTCTATAAATAATAAAATAAGTTATTTTCTATCATAATGTGTATTTAGTGTCTATGATACATACCTTGAGTTAATAGCAATGATAATTCTTATTTTTAAGAGTTGAAAATTTAAGACATGAATTTTCATTATTAACTCATAAAATGCTCCTGACCATAGGATCATCATGAGAATGGTGATTAATTCAAAAAGTTGGTGTACAATTACTTTTTTATAGTAGATGAGTCTTTAGTCTATGGTGTAGAGACACCTGAGCGAAAGTATAGGTACACATTAGAGAACGAGGGTACTGAGTGTGACCACCTCGAGCAATCACTAGAAAGTCTACCTTGTCATCGATGACTAGCTCGAAGCTGCAGTGGTGTGTCGGGCTCATTAACCTGAGGTAAATCGGCAATTCACCTTGAGGGTGTTATAGTTTGACTACACCATGACTCGATCTTCTAGCCATTCGAAACTCTGAGGTGTATGTTGGCTATAGCATGTTCATTGTAGGAATTGGATTGTACCAAGAGAGAATCTATCTACCTCGATAGATGAGGAGTAGCCCTATGATGATCACGAGAATCAAATCCATAAGCCCATGGCAATGGCAGAGTGAAATAATAGAAAGAGTTTCTATTAAAAATTTTATATTGGATTTGAATCAAATGATTAATTCATATGACAGAAATTAGGGTTTGACGAGTTCACCTTAACCCTAAATCGATTGAAGCTCAAGATAGAAGAACTTAATCACACAGGTAACTACACCAAGAGGTTCATTTTCAGTTCTGATGGATTGCCACCATATACTGCTACGTGTCATTGATGGATTTTGAGAGCAATTAGAATGATTTGAATGATCGATCATTCTAGTTGTCAGAATCAGAAAAGTTCTTATCCATCGAAAGGTATTTCGATGATGTTGATGATAGAGATCGCGACATATCTCATTACCATATAGAACTGAACCTAACTGGATCACACAAACAAGGGTTTAGATCTGGATATCATCAATTGGACTAATCTAGTTCAATCGATTTGAATTAGATTCAATTAGGTTCAAGAAAATCATGCTAGCACACGATTGAGCCTAATGTTCTCCTTCAACAATTATCAAAAGTTATCTTAACTGAGCCAAATGTGTTTGGTCTCACTTAAGTACCTTTACTTGATATGACTGGAGCTTGTCCAGGTCAAAAAAGGATTATCTTAATTTATGAGATAAATTTGAGACAACATCTACCATTTTTCGTCACCTGCTAATTCTTGTCTTTTGACTTTGGTCAAACATTGACCTTCGACACTTAGACATCTACCCATGTGTCATGCACCCATAGGAGAGCAGATGAGGGTTTGTCCCCCTGCTAGAAAGAAGAAAGGAGGGGGTGCCTACCTCGGGAGGCGTGCACCCAAGGATAATGATGCCTGGAGTCCCAAACAGATGGGACTCCAGATTGCTTCATAGAAAAAACTTAGGTGGCACCTAAAACTCTACTTTGACTAGTCTTGGTGCCACCTAAGGATGTTTGAGAGGGGCTCTCATCTGATTAGATCAGATTATGTCATTCCATCAATCAGATTTAGATCTAATTGCACGAAGTGACGTGATTGACCCGGATGATGTGGCACTACATGGTGCAGCATGGTCTATATAAACTCTGTCTGTGCCTACGTCTAAAAAGGTTCTCCCCTTGCCAATAACACATAGCCCTCTCCCCTCTCCTCCATGCCTACCTCTAATCCTCTCTCTCTCTCCTCTCCATGCCTAAGAGGCTTTGGGCTCAAGTTTGGTGCGATCTAGGCAAGAGAAAGGCGACAAGAAAGGAAGAAGGCAGTACTGCTGCAAGAGACGACATCAAATCATCAAAAATTATTTTAAAGATCTTCAAGATTAGATTCAGATCTAATCTTTGGAGAAAAGACTAAGAAGGAGAATATCTTTAGATCCTATCTAAGTGGATACCGGTAGAGGCCAGGCGATTGCGTGGCTGCATCTAGAATCTCAGAAAATTAGCAGGATCATCACAGGATAATAAGATTACCCCAGATAAGGTATAAATTAAATCTAATTTAATATAATTTATTTTATTTTATTAGATTTATTAAATTAAATTTGAAAAGTATTAGATCTGATTTATATCTAAGAGAAAAATTTTTGAAATATTTTTCTTGGTCTGAATGAACCTAACCTGAGAAACATGATTTTCCCTTCAACTGATATTAGAGCCATGTTTTCATAAATAATTTAAATCTAATTTAAATCTAATAATTAAGTAATTTTAGATATCATATGAGATATGATTAAATCTAAAATTAAAAAAATTAAAAATTAAATAATTTAGATCTAAGTTGTACAAGATGCATGACTAGTTGTAGAATAGAATTATTTTATGTATAGTCTTGCATGATCATAATTTAATTTGATTAAATTATAATTTTTAGATTTATTTATTTATTATTTTTTGATGTTATAAATATTATAATAAGATCTAAAAATAGAAAATAAAATTATTTAATTTTTGGTTCATATAAGATATGATGAATGCATGTTTAGACTTATTGTAAAATAGTTCTACAAAATTATCTAGAATAGAATTTATTTTGATATGATCAATTTAAATTTAATTTTTTAGATGATTATGAGATAATTTAGATCAACAAACATGCATTATATGATACATGAGATGTATGCAAAACATGTTTATAGTTTGATCAATTTTTATATATGAGATATATGATGTTGATCTAACTAGTTTTGTAGTTTTCATATTTCTGATTAAGGCATTCCCCTTGGCCATCCAGTCATAAGAATAAAGTAGGATTTAAATACCCTCTCCTCCCATTCGATGGGGTATTCTTATGATGTGTAGGGATGCTATGCGTTCATCCTTAATTAGAAACCTAAAAACTTATTTTCTACAAAACCCTAGATCCTGAAACCCAAGGATTTTATTTACATGTTTTGTTTGTGAACCCCAAACTTAATTGAGAATTAAGATTATCAAATATATTAAGTCTAAAAATTAAGAATTTTTAGATTTAAAATATATTCATAAAATTATGTTTGGACTGAAGTAGCTCAATTAGGTTTAAGCGGTTGATCAAACTGAATCAAGAGTTGGTTAGATGGGATCAAGAGTGCTTAAATTGACCAGCCTAATATGAATAAGTCTGGGTCAAGATCGAGTCACGTGAGTGATCGATCAAGCTAAGACCTAATTAGGCTCAATGGTTAGAGTTTGGATTCTAGGCTAATCTGATTGGTTCTGGCTCAATAATTTTGTGTCTAAGATAAGTTTGGTAGATACGATTGATTGGTTTTTAATTAGAAGCTACTCGACTTGAATGCATTCTTATTGAGTTAATGACATATCCCTTCTATCTATCTTAGTTACCTGACCATATTTGTCGACCCAGTCCTGATCTAAGATGGTTAACAATCCGAGCTAACCCATGCCACTAGGTTAGTCATAATTGTTATGGCTATTGTAAGTCTAGTTTAATGAGACCTAAATCAAATCTTCCTAAGAAAAGGTTAAGTCTAAGGTCTTCCACCATTATAGATGTGCTGACCCTTCCCGGGGTTGATTATTCTCAGCTAGTTATAGTGGTTCAATTGCATCGAAAAGTTGCAACCATGTCTATTAGGCATTAGATGCTACGGGCCGAAGGATGGATTGGCTCAACATTTTAGATACGATGAGAGATCCAATTAAAAATCCAATCCATGCAAATGGTGGATTTGACTTAACTAAAGAGTGGATCAATATTTCGGACATGGTGAGATTCATGAATTAGAGATCAAGTTTGGATGCACCATGATTAGAGAATCATTGAACAAGAGTTATTCATCCATTGGCTAACCCATCACCAATAACTATTAGGTGAGGTGATGAGTCAGTTGGTGGGATCGCACCACCCACTAAAAATTATTAATCATGAAGATTTTTGCATCTCTACAGAGGGAGTGTAGGGATCCAAGAAAATAGTGGAAGCTAATTTATTTAAAAAATAAAATCTCTAAACAAATTAGTCAAGTCTTAATTACAATATCTAACTAGATACTTTGACTCTCTACAGAAAAATATCTGCCTCCAACCAACTAGCACATATCTTGGACACCCATGGACTGACTGGATCTAATTACATGGATTGGCTCTAGAACTTCAAAATTATTTTGGGTTTCGAGAGTTAACTCATGTATTGGACTAGGATCCTCCCACCTTACTAGCTCGTCTATCCGTTGAACAGAGAGCATCTCTTGATAAGTGAACAGACGAAGATAATAAGGCCAGATACTAAATGTTGGGCTCGATGTCTGATGAGCTTTATCACCAACATGAAGATATCAAGACTGCCGACCAAATGTTGGCTTACCTACAAGAGATGTTTGGTGAATAGAGTCGCGTAGCCAAGTATCATGTCACTAAATGACTATTCAAGGCTAAAATGCATGATGGGCAGTCAGTTCAAAATCATTATTTGATGATGATCAAGAATTTGGAAGAGCTTGAGAAGCTCGGAGTAAAGTTAGACCAGGATTTGCATAATGATATAATTCTACAATCCTTGACTGATGCATATGGATAGTTCATCGTGAACTACCATATGCATAAACTTCAAAATTCTTTGGCCGAGCTTATGAACATGTTGGTTACTTCTAAACTTTCCATAAAAGGTTCTAAAGGCTCAGTGCTTACTATGGAACAGACTTCTTCCAAGAGAAAGTCTTTTGGAAAGAAGAAGAAGTCTGTGAAAAGCAAAAGATGGAAGGAGGAAAGAAGAAAAAGACAGAGCTGAAGAAGAAGGCCGCTGACAAAGGAAAGTATTTCCATTACAATGCTGGTGGCTACTACAAGCGAAACTACCTTACGTACCTAGCCACCCTGAAGAATAAGAAGGAGGTAGGTCCTTCTGGAGGTATGCTCATTATTGAGTCTAACCTTATGGTTTTTTTTGCATCCAGTTGGATGCTTGACTCTGGTTCTAGTACTCATTTGTGCACTTCTATGCAGGATCTTGAGGTAGCAGGAAGCTGAGGGATAGTGAATGATCCTATGCATTGAAAATGAAGCAAGAATTACTGTTGTGGCAATGGGAACATACCCTCTTCAACTACCATCTAGTTTAGGCTTAGTATTAAAAGATTGTTATTATGTGCCTGCAGCAAGTAGAAATTTAAATTTTGTTTCATGCTTAGCACTAGAAAGCTATATAATTAGTTTTCTTAAGGATCATTGTAACATTCTTTATGATAAAAATAAAATTGCAAGTGGTTTTCTTATTAACGATCTTTATCGATTATATATTGATATATTTGTTTTTAATATCGAGAAAAATGTGAATGCCATAAGAACAAAATGATCTAAGGATAGACCAAATGATAGGTATCTATGGCACCTAAGACTAGGTCATATAGCAGAAGATAGGATTAACAAATTGAAGAAAATCGGGCTATTGAGTCCGTTGACTTTCGAGTCATATCCAATTTGTGAATCTTATCTTCATAGCAAAATGACTAAGCTCCATTTTGTAGGACATGAGGAAAGGGCCATGGATCTTCTTGCCCTAGTACATACTGATGTGTCAGCTAGAGGCAACTTTGTCTACTTCGTAACTTTTATCGATGATTTATCTCAGTATGGGTATGTGTATCTTATGAGATACAAGTCTGAAGTATTTGAAAAGTTCAAGGAATTCAGACATGAAGTAGAAAAGTAAACTAGAAAATCCATTAAGATTCTTCGATTAGATCGAGAAGGTGAATATCTTAGTCAGGAATTCCTTGACTATCTTAAGCAAAATGGCATAATCTCTCAATAGACTCCACCTGAAACACCTTAACTCAATGAGATTTTAGAATGGAGGAATCGGATCCTATTGGATATGGATCGATCCATGATGAGCTTCACAGACCTTCCTGATTTTCGTTAGGGATATAGTCTGTTAACTACAATATACTTACTGAATAGGATTCCTTCTAAAACCATTCCTACCACATCATATGAGATATGGCATGGTAAAAAATTAAGTCTGAGTCATCTTAGAATTTAGAGTTGTTTGGCTCATGTTAAAAGATAACAAGTGGAGAAGTTAGACTTCAGGTCCTTTAGAGGTCGATTTATAGGATATTCTAAAGAGTCATTAGGATATTATTTCTACATTCTAGAAAATCATAATGTGATTGTGAGTCGACATGCCATCTTTCTAAAAAAATATTTATTCAAGATGGCGGCATTGGAAAGCAGATCAAGCTAGAGGAAAAGGTCTTATAAGAGCAACATGCTAAGGATCAAATGGAACCAAATCAGGTTGAGCCAATACAATCACTATCTCCTCCATCTCATAGATGGAAAAGGATTTTTCATCCCCCTGAGAGGTACTTGGTACTATTTCAGAGAAAATAGAGGAAATATTCTTCATAGGTAATGGGGTTCATGGTGATGATCCTAAAACCTATGACGATGCGATATTGGGTATCGACTCCAAAAAATTGTTAGAGACAATAAAGTTAGAAATTGACTTGATGCACTCAAACCAAATTTGGGTCTTGGTAGATCCACCGAAAGGTATAGTATCTATTAGGTGTAAATAGATCTACAAGAGAAAGATTGATGCAGATGGAAATGTAGAGATATTCAAAGCTAGATTAGTGGCAAAAGATTATAGTTAATGTGAAGGCATTGACTATCGGATACCTTTTCGCTAGTAGCTATGCTAAAATCCATCCACACATTGCTAGCTATTGCAGCCTATTTTAATTATGAAATATGGAAAATGGATGTGAAAATGGCATTCTTAAATAGATACCTTGAGGAAGATATCTATATGGAACAATCGCTAAGTTTCACATCCAGTGATGCTAATCACAAAGTATGCAAGCTGCAAAAGTCCATATATAGACTTAAGCAAGCATCTCAAAGCTGGAATACTCATTTTAATGATATAATCAAATTTTTTGATTTCATCAAGAATGAGAAGAATCATGTGTCTTCAAAATGGTCAGTAAAAGCGCTATTGTCTTCCTCGTATTGTACGTGGATGATATCCTTCTTATTGAGAATGATATTCCTATGTTGACCATAGTTAAAATGTGGTTATCCAAAAAATTCTCCATGAAAGATCTAGGAGAAGCATCCTTTATTCTAGGAATTAAGATCTATAGAGATAGACCGAATAGGATGCTAGGATTTTCACAGACGATCTATATAGAGGAAGTGCTAAAGAGGTTTAGCATGGAAAACTTCAAAAGGGGTTTGGTACCCTTCAGACATGTCATTCATGTTTTCAAGAAGATGTGCCCTAGCACACCTAAGGAGATAGAATGCATGAGCAAGATCCCTTATGCTTTAGCAATATGGAGCCTCATGTATGCCATGTTATATACACGACCTGATATAGCTCATGCTGTGAGTGTCATGAGCAGATATCAGTCGAATTTAGATGAAAAATACTAGACTTCTATGAAATGTATCCTTAAGTACTTGAGAGAAACTAAGGATATGTTGTTGGTTTTTGGTAATGCAAAACTCCAAGTCTAGGGGTATACAGACTCAAATTTTATATCCAATGTAGATGATCGAAAGTCAACATCTAGGAGTCTGTTTGTGTGTAATGGTGGTGCTATCAGTTGAAAGAGTTCCAAGTAGACAGTGATAGTAGATTACACTATGAAAGCAGAGTACATCGCTACGTTAGAAGCTACGAAGGAGGCATTCTGGTACAAAAAATTTGCCATAAAAATCGAAGTGATGCCATTAGATGCAATTCCTCTATATTGCAATAATAATGGCACCATAGCCCTTGCTAAGGAGCCGAGGTCTCATCAAAAATTCAAGCACATCAAGCGGCGATACCACCTCATCCATAATTACCTCTAAAAAGGTTTCGTCGAGGTCAAGATAGTCGACTCTGCAGACAATATGGTAGACCCACTTACAAAGCCATTGGGCCAGCAGAAGATCGAAGCACATCTTGAGAAGATGGGACTTAGAATTATAGCCAATTAGCTTTAGATCAAGTGGGAGTTTGTTAGATATGTGTGCCCTAGAAGTCAGAATTGACTGGCACTTATTATACACTTCTAAGGGCAAAATTATAATTTTGATTATAAATAATAAAATAGGTTATTTTCTATCATATTGTGTATTAAGTGTCTGTGATACATCCTTTGAGTTAATGGTAATGATAATTCTTATTTTCAAGAGTTGAAAATTTAAGATATGGATTTTCATTATTAACTCATAAAATGATCCTGACCGTAGGATCATCATGAGGATGGTGATTGATTTGGAAGGTTGGTGTACAATCACTTCTTTATAGTAGATGAGTCTTCAATCTACGGTGTAGAGACATCAAAGTGAGAGTACAGATACTCGTTAGAGAACGAGGGCACTGAGCGTGACCACCTCGAGCAATCATTAGGAAGTCTACCTTCTCGTCGATGACTAGCTCGAAGCTATAGTGGTGTGTCTGGTTCTTTGACCTGAGGTGCATCAGCAATTCATCTTGAGGGTGTTATGGTTTGACTACACCATGACTCAGTCTCCTAGCCGTTCGGAATCCTAAGGTGTATGTTGGCTATAGCATGTTCATTGTAGGAATTAGATTGCACTAAGAGAGAATCTATCTACCATGGTAGATGAGGAGTAGCCCTATGATGATCACGAGAATCAAATTCATAAACCCATGGCCATGGCAGAGTGAAATAAGAGAAAGAGTTTCTATTAAGAATTTCACATTGGATTTGAATCGAATGATTAATTCATATGATGGAAATTAGGGTTTAATGAGTTCACCTTAACCCTAAACTGATCGGAGAACAAGATAGAAGAACTTAATCACATAGGTAACTATACCGAGAGGTTCATTTTTAGTTTTAATGGATTGCCACCATATACTGCTAGGTATCATTGGTGGATTTTGGAAGCAATTAGAATGATTTGGATGATCGATCATTCTAGTTGTCATAATCAAAAAAGTTCTGATCCATCGGAAGGTGTTTCGATGATGTCAATGATAGAGATTATGACATATCACATTACCATATAGAACTGAACCTAACTGGGTAACACAAATAAGGGTTTGGATTCGGATATCATCAATTGGACTAACCCAATTCAATTGATTTGAATTAGATTCAATTAGGTTCAAGGAAATCATGCTAGCACATGATTGAGCGTAATGTTCTCCTTCAACAATCATCAAAAGTTGTCTCGACTGAGCCAAATGTATTTGGCCACACATAGGTACCTTTATCTAGTTTGACTGGAGTTTGTCCAAGTCAGAAAAGGATTGTCTTAATTTATGAGATAAATTTGAGACAACACCTACCATTTTCCATTGTCTGCAAATTCTTGTCTTTTGACTTTGGTCAAATATTGACCTTTCATACTTAGACATCTACCCATGTGTCATGCACCCATAGAAGAGTAGATGAGGGTTTGTCCTCCTACTAGAAAGAGAAAAGGAGGGGGTGCATGCCTAGGGAGGTGTGCGCACAAGGATAATGATGTCTGATGTCCCATATAGATGGGACTTCAGGTTGCTTCATGGAATAAACTTAGGTGGTACCTAAAACTCTACTTTGACTAGTCTTGGTGCCACCTAAGGATGTTTGAGAGGGGCTCTCATCTAATTGGATCAGATGATGTTATCCCATTAATCAAACTTAAATCTGATTGCATGAAGCAATGTGATTGGCCGAGATGATGTGGCACTGCATGGCGCAGCAGGGTCTATATAAACCCTGTCTGTGCCTAGGTTTAAAAAGGTTCTCCCCTTGCCCATGCCACATAGCCCTCTCCCCTATCCTTCATGCCTACCTCTAATCCTCTCTCTCTCCTCTCCATGCCCGAGAGGCTTTAAGCTCAAGTTTGGTGCAATCTAGGCAAGAGAAAAGTGATAAGAAAGAAAGAAGGCAGTACTGCTGCAAAAGATGACTTTGGATCTTCAAAAATTATTTTGAAGATCTTCAAGATTAGATCTAGATCTGATCTTTGGAGAAAAGATTAAGAAGGAGAAGATCTCTAGATCTTGCCTGAGTGGATACTGATAGAGTTCAAGCGATTGCATGGCTGCATCCAAAACTTCAGAAAATCAGTAGGATCATCATAGGATAATAAGATTACCCAAGACAACGTATAAATTAAATCTAATTTAATTTAATTTATTTTATTTTATTAGATTCATCAAATTAGATCTAAAAAGCATCAAATTTGATTTAGATCTAAGAAAAGAAATTTTGAAATATTTCTCTTGATCAAATTAGATCTAAACAAACCTGACCTTGGAAATAGGAATTTCTCTTCAATAGCCAACATACACCTTAGAATTTCGAATGATTAGGAAATTGAGTTATGGTGTAGTCAAACTATGACACTTTCAAGGTGAACCATCGATGCATTTGAAGTCAAAGAACTAGACACACTACTGTAGCATCGAGTCAGACATCGATGAGAAGGTAGACTTCTTTATGATTGCTCGAGGTGGTCATGCTCAGTGCCCTCATTCTTTAACGAGTACCTATACTCTCGCTCTGGTATCTCCACACCATAGACTAAAGATACATCTATCCTAAGAAGGTGATCGTACATCAATCTTTTGGATTGATCACCATTCTCATGATGATCCTACAGTCGAAAGTAGTTTAAGAGTTAATTACGAAAATTCGTATCTTAAATTTTCAACTCTTGAAAATATGAATTATCATTACCATTAACTCAAAGGATGTATCATAGACACTTTAAGTACACACTATGATAGAAAATAATTTTTTTATTAATTTATAGTCAAAATTATAAAATTGCCCTTAGAAGTGTGTTACAAGTGTCTCTAGGGCACACATCTAACAAACTTCCACTTGATCTAAAGCCAATTGGCTAGAAGTCTAAGTCCCATCTTCTCAAGATGGGCTTCGATCTTTTGTTGGCTCAATGGCTTTATCAATGGGTCAGCTGCATTATCTGTAGTGTCGACTCACTTGACCTCAACGTATCCCTTCTCAAGGTAATTACGGATGAGATGGTATCGCCGCTTGATGTGTTCGGATTTTTGGTGAGACCTTGGCTCCTTAGCTAGGGATATGGTGTCATTGTTATTGTAGTCTAGAGGGATGGCATCTGATGGCATCACTCCGAGATCTGTGGTAAACTTTTTAAACTAGAATGCCTCCTTTGCAGCCTCTGACGTAGTGATATACTCTACTTCCATGGTGGAGTCTGCTATCACCGTCTGCTTAGAACTCTTTCAACTGACGGCTCCACCATTATGAATAAACAGACTTTTAGGTGTCGACTTTCAATCATCTATGTTGGACATAAAATCTAAGTCTGTATTCCCCTAGACCTAGAGTTCTCTATTACTAAAGATTAGAAACATATCCTTAGTCCTTCTTAAGTACTTAAGGATACATTCATTACTACCAGCAATATACATCGAACGGTGGTGCAATCATTGAGCCACTTCAGATAAGTGTCTTAGACTGCTCTCCTAGCATTCGGGGCGAGCTCCTCAGGTGCTCGATCCATTATCACATAAAGGATCCACTCATGCTCTAGAATGATTTTCAACATACGATATCAGCTATCGTAGTTGGGTCCCATTAATTTATCATGGTCTAACAATGATCGGAGTGATAGGTTAGTGGCCATGTCTGCACAAAAAGGAAAACTAAACCTAATTAGTATATGAATTATTAGTCCTAAAGATTTGGACTTCAGTCTAAAGGTCCTCTCACTATTTTATACGAATTGGTAGCCTCTACCTCCAATTCAAGGAATTACTCTAATTTCTTAGTGGATACTAGAATCCATATAGACTACACATGAGCCCAACTTTGGTTGGTCAACTCACGTGCACCTATGGGTAGATTCAAAATCAATTATTTTTCTAAACAACTTCTAGTAACATTGATTTTGCCACATAGACCTAATCAGTAGGCTTTGGCCTCCACTGAAAAAGGTTTGATTAGGTTCAACCATTAACATGACCACATTTGGTCTTATCTAACCAATAAATGATCAAGCTCAACTTTGGTTGGCCAACCTAACCACCATCAAAAGGATTTAACCAAATTATCATTTTATGAATGATAATTTTATTAGTCAACAATCAGCAGGCCTTTGGGCCTCCAATGATCATTATACTAATGAATCCATTATCACTCAACTTAATGGGAGGCTATGATTTAGTTATCTATGTAACTATTTCATTTTTAAGGATCTAATAATTTTAGAGGATTTAGTTAACCAATTTAAGAAAATTCAATGAGTCAATTTCGATCCTCCCACTAACTTCACCAAGTCAGAAAAAAGATCTAATCTAAGCTGGCACTAGGAGTAGCTAAATCAATCAGACTGGTTTACCTAATAGACATGGGTAAGCCCGAATCACCAAGTGATCTAATCAAAATCTAACTCACCAGGATGATCAGGTAAGCGAGATTAGTGGAAGGAATATGCCATTAACTCATCAAAGACCGAATCGGTGTGAATAGCTCCTAATTAAAAAGCACTGATCAAACTGCCAAATATATCTTAGACACCATTCGGTTCATTAGTTTTAATTTGACCAACCTAGTAATTTTGGATTCGACCGCGTAGCCTTGAATGAAGTCCATTTGGTCCATGTTAAAGTTATGGACTTGACCAACTATAACTATTGTAATTGAGTCTATAGAGTCCTTGACCTAATCTAAATTAACATTTAATTAGATTTGATCAATTACTCTAAATTAGTCTACCTTTTAACTAACCTTAGGTCTTACCCAATTTATGGACCTAATTCAGCTAACCCAATAACCCACAAGTTTATGATTAATGACTTAAAGTTTTAATTCATAATTCTAGATACTAAATCATTATACTTAATTTTTAATTAAGTTTATGGGCTGAGGGTTAGGGTTCGGCATTTTGAAAATATATTTAATTTTGAAAGGTTCTTTACAACTTAGCATTATTCATCAATTGAGTCGACTCATTTCAAAATTAAATTATCTCAATTCATATACAACACTAGTTGTAGGGTTTAATTTGAAACTATGTACACTACATAATCATGAAATCATGAATCAAACTTTATCTAATTATGCATTCATGATCATAAATCGGATTAAAGCCTAATATAATTAGATCATAAAAATATTACATCAAATCTAGTAATTTCATGATTAATGATATAGGTTAGCAACATACTAGGACAACCTTTTCACTATAGGAGGTAAACCCTACAGTAGGATAACCTACAATCCGTACGATCTAGATTTTAATTTTTTAGATCTAATTACTTAAATTATTAGATTAATATTTAGATCAAATCTAAATTATTAATCTAAATATGCAAGAGTATTATGTTTAAGAAACTTTTCTCTAATACCAATTGAAGAAAATAGTATAGGATTTGCTATGCTACTTTCAAAAAATATTTCAAAAATAGTAATAATATAGTTAAAAATAATTAATTTAATTAATTATCTATTAATCAAATTAGATTATTTAATCCTATATATTTGGATCTAAACATAATATGCATGCATATATCAATAGATCTGAAAATAAAACTATATAATAAACTATTTACTACATCTACGTGTTCAGAATATAATACCTTTTCGTGGATAGTCGATCACCATAATCTGAGTCTACTGAATAATGCTCTAGTATCACATCATAGCCGCACATATGTTCGGCCTGTATGGTTGGTCCACATGGAGCTCCTAGTCCCGATCAGTCCAACTGGAGTGCTAGCTTCTCACCGAGGCCTTCGATGGCTGATCACGATCAATCCTATCGATAAATACTTTTTGATTTTTTAGATATTCTAAAAAATCAAAATATAAATATTGGAGGATGGTGAAGAATTTTTCAAATTTGGTGGCGATCCGATGCTCACAGCACTCGATCTCTCCATCTGAACCTAGATTCCCAAATCTAGGATTTCACTTAGCCCAAAAATCTTGACACACTAAAAATCCTATCATGCCCTCTCTGTATAGAGTTTTTTCATGAAATAAGCCTTTATGAAAAGATAACTTTTAGATCTACAATCTCTATTTAGATCATATCTAAAAAGAGGATATTCTTAAAGGTAAAAATCATAAGAGAAGAGAGGCATGAGGAAAAAGTAAAGTGCTATAGGATCTTATTCATCTTGAATCTGAGATTTTTTTTCACCTAGAACTAATGCTCAATTACTCTAAAATTTTTACCATATAATTCTAACCCCTTATTTTGCATGCAAAAATATTCTCATAATTTATTAGCTTGAATACCATGAGAAAACTACATAGAAAATGATAAGGGTCGAGTGGTTGAGAGGTTTCAACCACTCACTTGATTTCAAAAATCAAATGAGCCTCTTATCCTTATCCAACACCCCCTCCCTTATATTTAACATGTAGAAGGATGTGTGCACATATTTTTATTTCTCCAATTTGACAAATAAAAGAGAGGTCATGGGAAGTAGAGTGGAAAAGTCAAAAATGGTGGGCGCATGGGAGAATTTGAATTCAAACTTCATTTGACTTAGTCCTAATTGATTTTAACCAAATCAATTAATCTAGATCTAATTAAACTAGATTAAACCAAACCAAATTAGGCTTAGTCTAATCTAATAAAATTTTAATCAAATTAAAAATTAATTAGATCTAGGATCTGATCAAATTAGGGTCAAAACTCTCATAGCAATTAGGTCATCTCATGACCTAATCGGGTCAAATCCAATCGAATCAAATTCAATCGAACTTGATTGAATCCTCATCATTTAATCAAATTAAGCTAATCAGCAATCAAATTGCTAATTAATCTTTCAAAAATATTTGAGTCTAAATCGAATGAGTTACTGGGCAATAGAGTCCTATCAATATGAAACTCTTGAAGAGTCCTAAATTAGTGGGACTCTTGAACCCAGTCTTCCAAATGAATCGAGCTCACAATCATAGAGTTTCAGACTAGTAGAACTTTTGATAGAGAGGCTCAAATGAGTAGGACTCAAAATCTCAGTCTAGTAGAACTCTTGGTCATAGAGTTCCAGTCTAGTAAGACTCTTGACCATGGTATCCTAGATTATCAGGACTCATGATCAGAGAGTCCCAGACAAGTAGGACCCAGAGTCTCATTCCAATAAAACTCTTGGTCATAATTCCAATCCATTGGGACTCTTGAGCATAGAGTCCCAGACTGATGGAACTCTAGATCAGCCATCAGATTAGGTGGGAACTCCTAATGTGTCTAACCCCGTAGGTCTGAACCTAAGTCAGTAGCATAGAAATTAATTTTTATACTAATCGAAGTGACCATCTAGCAATGGTACCCAATATTTGGATAGATCAAATAATCACAATCGCAACATTTAGAACCTAAGCGAATATGGATACCATATAATTCATCTCTATGACCTCTGTGTAATAGATGACTCAGGGTTAGACTGTTAATCCTAGAAAATACATCCATGTCATGTCTCAAAGCAATTAGTCCTATGACTCCTCACTAAGACTACCCTGGCCAAGGTATTGCTAAATTGAAACGTAATTGAACACAGCTCCTGAAATCAAGAGTGGTCAATTCCATCTTGATACACGCATCGACTCTATAAGTACTTGACTGTACCTAGAAACCTTCCATCACTGAATTAAAAATTTAGATAGTTTGGCACCAAAACACAGTGAGTTGCTTGGAAGTCATCGTGGTGATCTCAGATCGGAGGGACATTTATATCCATATTCCATCGAAGCTAATCTTGATAGGAGAAAAGTTGCGAAGTTGGTCACGTTCAGTGCAAATGTACCCATACATCTCACTTGCCTACCTTATCATTGTCTCAATACTCCTTGGTTATGAGGACAACCAATCTATATGGCATACAACGACCAATACTAGATAAACATTGTCATGCTAAGTAACAATGTATCATTTGGTTGTAAACTATTTAAGGACTAAACGATAAATCCTTCTTCGCTGAATCTAGATAGTCCCAAGGACATCATCACAACATAAGAGTTTATTAGAAGATAATAGAACTTATGATGAAAAATACTAAAAAAATTTTTATTAATCTATAATTGATATATAATTACAAATATATGGCCCAACCATCAATAGACTGATGATTGGCTTTGGGACACATTTACAACAGAAACCTAGGATACAAAGTGGAGCAAAGGACCAAAGTCAGGAGAAGAATTATCCATGATAGGGAGATGACACACAGGCGGGCTGGCTCGAATATGCAGTCGAGCCAGCTCAAATTGAGATCAAGCAGACTTGGGATACAATTGAGCCGACTGTCTTAGACACACAAATGATAGAGTTCGAGCAAGACACAGTCGAGCCAGCTCAGCTACTGATAGAGTCGACTTGATAATGGAGAATAAAATTGGATTGGGTTTCTATTTGGGGTCTTAAGGCCTGGTTCAATAAGAACTTAAGATGGCTAATGAAGAAAAAACTACTTTTCCCACCATAGGATCATTCAGATCCAATCAAATTTGTAAAAATATTTTAAAATTTTCTCCTACTTAATCTAATTAGATTTGAGACATCTCGAATCTGATCTTATATATCAAATATTAAAATAAAAATTAAAATTAAAATTAATTTAATTTCATACCTTGTTTAGGTAATCTGATTATCCTACCGATGATCTTCATATTTTTAAGGTTTTGGATCATATTCACGCAAGCATCTGGTCTCTACCAATATCCACTAAGGCTGGATCTGAAGGTCTTCTCCTTTTGAATCATGACTCTAGAGATCAGATCTAGATCTTATATAAAGAACCTTCAAAAGAGTCTTCAAAGGCAGCACGTTTGTCTCTCAAGTGAAAGTTGTCTTCTTCCTGATCTATGCACCAAATCTCCTTGGAACTTTACTAAAATTATGCCCAACTCCTTGGGCATGGAGAAGGGAGAGAGAGGATCAGAAGGAGGAAAGGAAGAGAGGAGGGGCAGCCTTGCAGCATGATGAATGAGCAAAAGCTCTAAATCCTAGTTGCAGAGAGAGTTTAAATAGATCCTGCTGTGCCATGGAGTGCCACACAGGTCCGACTAACCATATTGCTTAGATTAATCAAATCTTAATCTGATTGGTGGAGTGTTGTCATTTGATCCAATCAGATTATAGACCCCTTAAAGCCCTCCAAAGATGGTGCCAATACTAGATAGAGATAAAAGCTTAGGTGCCTAATAATTTGAACTCATCAAGCAACACCTAGAGTCCCATCCGTATGGGACTCCTCCCTTTTCTCCATGTGTGCATGCCAACTAGGGCTGTGTGCACACTTTTGTGCATGGAATCCAAGCGGGCATGCACCCTAGGGAGATGTCCAAAGGGGGCGCATGCCCCTGCCTCTTCCTACATTGAGACATCTTATGTGTCGATAGTGATAGGAAATGGTAGGTGGTGATAGGATTTAGCATGTCTTGTCTTATTTCCATCTGATGGATTAAGATAATCTTTTCTTGACCTGAACAAGCTCTAGTTAGACTAAGATAAGATTCCTAAGTGAGCCCAAATCAGTTTTGGCTCATCCGAGATGAACCAAAATGATTATAGAAGGAGAATGTTAGGCTCAATCATATGCTAGCATGATTTTCTTGAACCTAATTAGATCTAATCTAAATCAATCGAACTAGGTTAATTCAATTGATGACATTAAGACCCAAACCCTTGTTTGTGTGACCTAGTTACGTTCAATTCTATATGGTAATGAGATATATTGCAATCTTTATCATCGATATCATTAAAATATCTTTCGATGGATCAGAATATTTTTGATTCATATGATTAGAATGATCGATCATCAGGATCATTCTAATGAAAGGGAAATCCTGATTTTCCAGACCAGGTTTGTTTAGATCTGATCAGATCAAGAGATATATTTTAAAAATTTTTTTCTTTGATCTAGATCAGATCTAGGATGTTTTAGATCTAATTTTTATTATTTTAATAACTAAAATAAAATTAGATAAATTAAATCAAATTTAATTTATCTTGAAGTGGGTAATCCTATTACCCGATGATGATCCTGTGAGCAGCGGAAGGTTCTGGATCAAGGCACGTAAGTGCCTGGCCTCTACTAGTATTCACTCAAGCTGGATCTAGAGATCCTCTTCTTCTGTATAATTTCTCCAAAAATTAGATCTAGATCTGATCTGGAGGATCTTCAAAACACCTTTCAAAGATCAGCAGTCATCCTTTGCAGCAACGCAGCTTTCTAGCTTTCAGTCGCCTTTCTCTCATCTAGATTGTACCAACCAAGAATTCGAACCTCTTTGGATGTGGAGAGAAGAGCGAGAAGGTGCTTTGGCATGGAGGAGGAGAGGAGAAGCAGCCTTGGGGCATGGAGAATTGTGATTTCCAATCTTTATTTGAGTTGGGTGCAGGGTCTTATTTATAGACCGTCTGTGATCCAACTTCTCTTCTTCCCAACCAATCACAACTCTTTGTGAAATTAGATCTAAATCTGATTGGTGGAAATAGAGTCCCTTGAATTCCTCCTTAGAGGATGCCTAAGGCCAGTCAAAGTTGATTCTTAGGAGAACTCTAATCAGAATCCAAAAAGGAGATGGGGTCCCTATCCAACAGGGACTCCTGGGGGCCTCCAGCTTGGGCACACGCCAAGGGTGGCATGCGCCCTCCTCCTTGCTAAGTTCTGGTAGGGGGACAAACTCCCACAAACCCTCCAACAGGTGTATGACACATGGATAAAAGTCAAAGTGTCAATGGTCAACATTTGACCAGTCAAAGGTCAACTTTTGACCAAAGTCAAAGAATGAGAAATGGCAGGTGACCAAAAATGGCAGATAATATCTTACAAAATAAGATAACCTTTTCTAACTTGGACAAGCTCCAGTCAGACAAAGTGAAGGCCTTTAAATGAGCACAAACTTCTTTGGCTCAGTCAGGACAACTATTTATGATAGTAAAAGAAGAACGTTATGTTCAATCAAGTGCTAGCACGATTTTTTTGAACCTAATTGAATCTCATTCGGATCAATTGAACTGGATCAGTTCAATTGATGATCATCAGATTCAAACCCTTGTTTGTGTGACCCAGTTAGGTTCAGTTCTGTATGGTAATGAGGATATGTCATGATCTCTATCATCGACATCATTGAAACTTCCTTTCGATGGATCAGAACTCTTCTGATTCGAACAGCTAGAATGATCGATCATCTAAATCATTCTAATTGCTCCCAAAATCCACCAGTGACACCTAGCAGTATATGGTGGCAACCCATCAGAGCTGAATGTGAACCTCTTGGTGCAGCTACCTGTGTGATTAAGTTCTTCTATCTTGAGCCCCGATCAGATTAGGGTTAAGGTGAACTCGTCAAACCCTAGTCTCTATCATATGATGTAATCATTCGATTCAAGTCCAATGTGAAAATCTAAATAGAAACTCTTTCTATTATTTCACTCTGCCATGGCCATGGACTTCTAGACTTGATTCTCATGATCATCATAGGGCTGCTCCTCTACCATCGAGGTAGATAGATTCCATCTTGATGCTATCCAGTTCCTACAATGAACATGCTATAGCCAACATACACCTCAGGATTCTAAATGGCTAGGAGACCGAGTAATGGTGTAGTCAAACTATAACACCCTCAAGGTGAACTATCGATGCATCTCAGGTCAAAGAACCAGACACACTACTGCAGCATCGAGTCAGTCATTGACGAGAAGGTAGACTCCCTAATGACTACTCGAGATGGTCATGCTCAGTGCCCTCATTCTCTAATGAGTATCTGTACTCTCACTTCGGTGTCTCCACACTATAGATTTAAGACTCATCTACTAAAGAGAAGCGATTGTACACCAACCTTCCGAATCAATCACCATCCTCGTGATGATACTATGGTCGGAAGTATTTTATGAGTTAATAATGATTATTCATGTATTAAATTTTCAACTCTTGAAAATATGAATTATCATTACCATTAACTCAAAGGATGTATTACAGACACTAAATACACATATATGATAGAAAATAACCCATTTTATTGATATTAATCAAAATTATAATTTTGCCCCTGGAAGTGTATTACAAGTGTCAGCCAATTTTGGCTTCTAGGGCACATATATCTAACATCTAATTGCTCCCAAAATTCTCTAGTGATACCTAGCAGTATATGGTGTTAAGCCATCAGAACCAAAAATGAATCTCTCAGTGCAGCTATCTGTATGATTGGGTTCTTCTATCTTGAGCCCTGATAGGATTAGAGTCACCGTAGGATCATCATGAGGATGATGATTGATCCGGAAGGTTAGTGTATAATCGCTTCTTTATAGTAGATGAGTCTTGAGTCTATGGTATAGAGACACCAGAGTGAGAGTACAGATACTCGTTAGAGAATGAGGGCACCAAGCGTGACCACCTCGAGTAGTCATAAGAAAGTCTACCTTCTCGTCAATGACTGACTCGAAGCTACAGTGGTGTGTCTAGTTCTTTGACCTGAGGTTCATCAATAGTTCACCATGAGGGTGTTATAGTTTGACTACACCATAACTCAATCTTCTAGTCATTTAGAACCCTGAGGTGCATGATGGTTATAGCATATTCATTGTAGGAATTGGATTGCACCAAGATGGAATCTATCTACCTAGGTGGAGGAGAAGCAGCCCTATGATGATCATGAGAATCAAGTCCATAAGCCCATGGCCATGACAAAGAGTGAAATAATAGAAAGAGTTTTTGTTAAGGTTTACGCATTGGACTTGAATCAAATGATTAAATCATATGATAGAAATTAGGGTTTGTCGAGTTCACCTTAACCCTAATCTAATCGAGGTTCAAGATAGAAGAACTTAATGGGTTGCCACCATATACTGCTAGATGTCACTGATGGATTTTGAGAATAATTAGAATGATTTAGATGATCGATCATTCCAGTTGTCTGAATTAGAAGAGCTTTGATCCATCGAAAGGAGTTTTGATGATGTCGACGATGGAGATCACGACATATCCCACTACCATATAAAACTGAACCAAACTAGGTCACACAAATAAGAGTTTGAATTTGGATATCATCAATTAGACTAACCCAGTTCAATTGATTTGAATAAGATTCAATTAGGTTCAAGAAAATCGTGCTAGCATACAATTGAGCTTAACGTTCTCCTTTTACTATCATTAAAAATTGTCTCGACTGAGCCATATATGTTTGTGCTCACTTAGGTACCTTTACTTGGTCTAACTGAAGCTTGTTCAGGTCAGAAAAGGGTTGTCTTAATTTATGAGATAAATTTGAGATAACACCTACCATTTTCCATCACCTACTAATTCTTGTCTTTGACTTTGGTCAAACGTTGACCTTTGACACTTAGACATTTGCCCATGTATTATGCACCTGTAGGAGAGTAGATAGGGGCTTGTCCTCTTTCTAGAAATTAAAAAGGAGGGGATGCACACCTAGGGAGGCGTGCGCCCATGGATAGGGACGCCTGGAGTTCCATACAAATGGGACTCCAGGTTGCTTCTAGGATTCTACTTAGGTGGCGCCAGCCTATAGACTTTGACCAATCTTAGGCACCATCTAAGGATGAATTATAGGGGCTCTCATCTGATTGGATTAGGTGATATCTGTTAGATATATGTGCCCTAGAAGCCAGAATTGGCTGACACTTGTAATACACTTCTAGGGGCAAAATTGTAATTTTGACTATAATTAATAAATGGGTTATTTTCTATCACACATGTGTATTTAGTGTCTGTGATACATCCTTTGAGTTAATGGTAATGATAATTCATATTTTCAAGAGTTGAAAATTTAAGACATGAATAATCATTATTAACTCATAAACAGCTCCCGACCATAGGATCATCACGAGGATGATGATTGATCCGGAAGGTTGGTGTACGATCACTTCTCTTTAGTAGATGAGTCTTGAGTCTACGGTGTGGAGACACCGGAGCGAGAGTACAGGTACTCGTTAGAGAACGAGGGCACTGAGCGTGACCACCTCGAGTAGTCATTAGGGAGTCTACCTTCTCGTCAATGACTGACTCGATGCTGCAGTAGTGTGTCTGGTTCTTTGACCTGAGATGCATCGGCAGTTCACCTTGAGGGTGTTATAGTTTGACTACACCATTACTCGGTCTCCTAGCCATATGGAACCCTGAGGTGTATGTTGGCTATGACATGTTCATTGTAGGAACTGGATTGCATCAAGATGGGAATCTATCTACCTCGGTGGTAGAGGAGTAGCCCTATGATGATCATGAGAATCAAGTCCAGAAGCCCATGGCCATGGCAGAGTGAAATAATAGAAAGAGTTTCTATTTAGATTTTCACATTGGACTCGAATCGAATGATTACATCATATGACAGAGACTAGGGTTTGACGAGTTCACCTTAACCCTAATCTGATCGGGGCTCAAGATAGAAGAACTTAATCACACAGGTAGCTGCACCAAGAGGTTCGCATTCAGCTCTGATGGGTTGCCACCATATACTGCTAGGTGTCACTGGTGGATTTTGGGAGCAATTAGAATGATTTAGATGATCGATCATTCTAGCTGTTCGAATCAGAAGAGTTCTGATCCATCGAAAGGAGTTTCGATGATGTCGATGATAGAGATCATGACATATCCCATTACCATACAGAACTGAACCTAACTGGGTCACACAAACAAGGGTTTGAATCTGGTGATCATCAATTGAACTGATCTAGTTCAATTGATCTGAATGAGATTCAATTAGGTTCAAGAAAATCGTGCTAGCACTCGATTGAACCTAACGTTCTTCTTTTACTATCATAAATAAGTTGTCCTGACTGAGCCAAAGGAGTTTGTGCTCAATCAGAGGCCTTCATATGGTCTGACTGGAGGTTGTCCAAGTCAGAATAGGTTGTCTTATTTTGTAAGACATTACCTGCCATTTTTGGTCACCTGCCATTTCTTGTTCTTTGACTTTGGTCAAAAGTCTACCTTTGACTGGTCAAACGTTGACCATTGACACTTTGACTTTTGACCACATGTCATGCACCTATTGGAGAGCTGGTGGGGGCTTGTCCCCCTGCCAGAACCTGGCAAGGAGAAGGGCGCACGCCAAGGGTGGCGTGAGCCCAAGTAGGAGGCGCCTAGGAGTCCTTGTTGGACAAGGACTCCATCTCCCTTTAGGATTCCAATGAGAGTTCTTCTAAGAATCCAGTTTGACTGGTCTTAAGGCACTCTCCAAGGAGGAATCCAGGGGACTCTAATTCCCACCAATCAGATTTAGATCTGATTTCACAAAGGGTTGTGATTGGTTGGGAGGAAGATGGACTTGGATCACGCTTAGTCTATATAAGAGACCCAGCGCCCAAGTGAAAAAATAATCAAGAAGCAATCTTCCCACGCCCCAAGGCTGCCTCTCTCCCTTTTCTCCATGCCATACTCTCTTCTCCCCTTGCTCTCCACGTCCAAAAGTGTTTTGGATTTGGATTGGTGCGATTTAGATCAAGAAAAGGAGATCAAAAGCAAGAAGGCTGCGCTGCTGCGAAGAACGACTGCAGATCTTCAAAAGGAGTTTTGAAGATCCTCCAGATCAGATCCAGATCTGATTTTTGGAGGCGTGATAGAGAAGAAGAGGATCTCCAGATCCAGCCCGAGTGGATACCGGTAGAGGCCAGGCGCTTGCGTGGCTTGATCCAGAACCTTCCGCTGCAAACAGGATCATCAACAGGGTAATAGGATTACCCTATTCAGGTAAATTAAATGTGATTTAATTTATCCTTTTCATTTTAATTTTTATTAAATAAATAAGAATCAGATCTGAAGCATCCCTGATCTGATACAGATCTAAGAGAAAAAATTTTGAAATATATCTCTTGATCTGATCAGATCTGAACGAACCTGGTCAGGGAAATCAGGATTTCCCTTCAACTGGTATCAGAGCCATGGTTCTAAAAATAGTTTAGATCTGATTTTTAATTTTATTTTAATTAAAAATAACGTGATTTCAGATGTCACATGAGATGTGATCAGATCTGAAATCAGAAAAAATTAAAATTAAATGATTTGGATCTAAGAACATGAAGATATGCATGACTAGTTCTAGAATAGAATAGTTCTATAGAATAGTTTTGCATGTCTTTGATTTAATATGATTAAATCATATTTTAGATCTTCTTATTTACTATTTTCTGATATTATAAGTGTTATAATAACATCTGATAAAAATAGCAAATAAAAATTATTTAATTTTAAATATCATATGAGATATGATTGATGCATGTCTAGACTAGTTGTAGAATAGTTCTACATAATTGTCTAGATTAGAATTTATTTTGATTAGATCAATTTAAATCTAATTTTTTAGATTATTATGAGATAATTTAGATCTGAAAAATATGCATGATTATGATACATGAGATGTATGCAAAATATGCCATGATTAGATCTAAATTTGTATATGAGATATATGATATAGATCTATAACTGTTTTGTAGTATTGAATGTTTATTGAATGTTCCTGATTAAGGCGTTCCTCTTGGCCGTCCGGTCATAAGAACGAAGAAGGGTTTAAAGGCCCTCTCTTCCATTCGATGGGGTGTTCTTATGATGTGTAGGGGTGCTGCGCGTTCGTCCTTAATCAGAAACCCAAAACTTACTTTCTGCAAAACCCTAGATCCTGAAACCCTAGGATTTATTGTGCATATTTTGTTTATGAACCCTACTTAATTAAGAATTAAGTTTATGGAATATTAATTAGGTCTAAAATTGAGAATTTCAGATCTAAGACATATTCATAATACTGGGTTCGGGCTTGGGTAGCTCAATTAGGTCTAAGCGGTTGATCAAACCGAATCAAGAGTTGGTTAGATGGGATCAACAATGCTTAAATTGACCAGCCTAATAGGATTAAGTCTGGGTCAAGATCGAGTCACGATCAAGCAAGACCTAATTAGGCTCAGAGGTTAGAGTCTGGATTGTAGGCTAACCCAATTGGTTCTGACTCAACAATTTGGTGTCTAAGGTAAGTTTGGCACATACGACCGACTGGTTTTTAATTGGAAGCTACTCGACCTGAATGCGTTCTTGTACGAGTTAATGGCATATTCCTTCCACCGGTCTCACTTACCTGGCCATATCTGTTGACACAGTTCTGATCTGAGGTGGTCAATAATCCGAGCTAACCCATGCCACTAGGTTAGTCATAATTGTTATGACTAAGCCAAGTCTAGTTTAATGAGACCTGAATCAATTCTCCCTAAGAAAAGATTAAGTCTGAGGTCTTCCACCATTGTAGATGTGCGGGCCCTTCCCGGGGTTGATTGTTCTCGGCTGGATACAGTGGCTCAGTTGCACCGGGAAAGATGCAACCATGTCTATTAGGCATTGGATGCTATGGGCTGGAGGATGAGTTGGGCTCAATATTTTGGATACGGTGAGAGACTCAATTAGGAACCCAGTCTATGCAAATGGTGGGTCTGACTTAACTAAGGAGTGGATCAATATTCCGGATACGGTGAGATTCATGAATTAGAGACCAAGTTTGGGTGCACCATGATTAGAGAATCATTGAACAAGAGTTGTTCACTCATTGGCTAACCCATCACCAATAACTGTTAGGTGAGGTGATGAGTCAGTTGGTGAGACCGCACCACCCACTAGAAATCATTAATCGTGGAGATTTTCGCATCTCTACAGAGGGAGTGTAGGGATCCGAGAAAATAGTGGGAGCTAATTTGTTTAAAAATAAAATCCCTAAATAAATTGGTCAAGTCAAAATTACAGTATCTAACTAGAATCTTTGACTCTCTACAGGAAAAATGTCTGCGTCCAACCCACTTGGCACGTATCCTAGGACACACATAGACTGACTGGACCCAATTATAAAGATTGGCTCAGGAACTACAAAATTATTTTGGGTTCTGAGAAGTTAACCCATGTTTTGGACCAGGACCCTCCCACCTTACCAGCTCCGTCCATCCACTGAACAGAGAGCGTCTCTGGAAAAATGGATAGACGAAGATAATAAGGCCAGATATTACATGTTGGGCTCGATGTCTGATGAGCTCCAGCGCCAACATGAAGATATCGGGACTGCTCGCCAAATGTTGGCTCACCTGCAGGAGATGTTTGGTGAACAGAGTCGCGCAGCCAAATATCAAGTCACGAAATGACTTTTTAAGGCTAAGATGCGTGATGGGCAGTCAGTCCAAGATCACTGTCTGACAATGATCAAGGACATGGAAGAGCTTGAGAAGCTCGGTGTGAAGTTAGACTTGGACTTGCAGAACGATATTATTCTGCAATCCTTGACTGATGCATATGGGCAATTCATCATGAATTACCACATGCATAAACTTCAAAATTCCTTGGCCGAATTAATGAATATGCTGGTTACCGCTGAGCTTTCTATGAAAGGTTCTAAAGGCTCAGTTCTTGCTATGGAACGGACTTCTTCCAAAAGAAAGTCTTATGGAAAGAAAAAGAAGTCTGTGAAAAAGCAAAAGGTGGAAGGATCAAAGAAGAAGAAGGCAGAGCCGAAGAAGAAGGCCGATGTCAAAGGAAAGTGTTTCCATTGCAACAGCGATGGCCATTGGAAGCGGAACTGCCCTACTTACCTGGCCACCCTGAAGAACAAGAAGGAAGGTCCTTCTGGAGGTATGCTCGTTATTGAGTCTAACCTTACGGTTTCTTCTGCATCCAGTTGGGTGCTTGACTCTGGTTCTAGTGCTCATCTGTGCACTTCTATGCAGGGTCTTGAGGATAGCAGGAGGCTGAGGGATGGAGACATGATCCTACGCATCGGTAATGGAGCAAGAGTTGCTGCAGTAGCCGTGGGAACATACCCTCTTCGATTACCATCTGGTTTAGACTTAGTTTTGAAAGACTGTTATTATGTGCCTGCAGCTAGCAGGAATTTGATTTCTGTTTCATGCTTAGCACAAGAAGGCTTATGTGATTACCTTCTTTAAGGACCATTGTAACATTCTTTATGAAAGAAATAAAATTGCAAATGGTTTCCTTATTAATGGTCTTTATCAGCTACATATTGATGTACCTGTTCTAACTATCGAGCAAAACGTGAATGCCAAACGACCTAGGGATAGTCCAAACGACAGATATCTATGGCACCTGAGATTAGGTCATATAGCAGAAGATAGGATCAACAAATTGGAGAAAAATGGGCTATTGAGTCCATTGACTTTCCGAGTCATATCCAACTTGTGAATCTTGTCTTCAAGGCAAAATGACTAAACTCCCTTTTGTTGGACATGGGGAGAGGGCCACAGATCTCCTTGCCCTAGTACATACTGATGTGTGCGGCCCATTTGATGTGCCGGCTAGAGGCAATTTTGTCTACTTCATTACCTTTACCGATGATCTGTCTAGGTATGGGTATGTGTATCTTATGAGACACAAGTCTGAAGCTTTTGAAAAGTTCAAAGAATTCAGACATGAAGTAGAAAAACAAACTGGAAAAACCCATTAAGGTTCTTCGATCAGATCGAGGAGGTGAATACCTTAGCCGGGAAATTCCTAGACTATCTCAAGGAAAAATGGCATAGTCTCTCAATGGACTCCACCAGGAACACCTCAACTCAACGGGGTTTCAGAACGGAGAAATCGGACTCTATTGGATATGGTTCGATCCATGATGAGCTTCACAGACCTCCCTGATTTTCTTTGGGGACATTCATTGTTAACTTCAATTTATCTACTGAATAGGGTTCCCTCTAAAACCGTTCCTACCACACCGTATGAGATATGGCATGGTAAGAAACCAAGTCTGAGTCATCTCAGAATTTGGGGTTGTCCGGCTCATGTCAAAAGACAACAAGCGGACAAGTTAGAGTTTAGGTCCTTTAGAGCTCGATTCATAGGATATCCTAAAGAGTCATTAGGATACTATTTCTACATTCCAGAAGACCACAATGTGATTGTGAGTCGACATGCCATCTTTCTTGAAAAATAGTTTATTCAAGATAGCGGCATTGGAAAGCAGATTAAGCTTGATGAGAAAGTCTCACAAGTAGAACGAGCTAAGGACCAATTGGAACCAAATCAGGTTGAGCCAATAAGAACACTACCTCCTCCACCTCGTAGATCGGAAAGAGTTTTCCGTCCCCCTGAAAGATACTTAGGTATTATTTCAGAGGAAGTAGAGGAAAATGTTCCTCGTAGGTAATGGTGCTCATGGTGATGATCCCAAAACCTACAACGAGGCGATATCAGATATCGACTCCGAGAAATGGCTAGAGGCAATGCAAGTCAGAAATTGACTCGATGCACTCAAACCAAGTCTGGACCTTGGTAGATCCACCAGAAGGTATAGTACCTATTGGGTGTAAATGGATCTTCAAGAGAAAGATTGGTGCAGATGGGAATGTGGAGACATTCAAGGCTAGACTAGTGGCAAAAGGTTATAGTCAACGCGAAGGCATTGACTATCAGGATACCTTTTCCCCAGTAGGCTATGCTAAAATCCATCCGCACATTGCTTGCTGTTGCAGCCTATTTCGATTATGAAATATGGCAAATGGACGTGAAAATGGCATTCTTAAATGGATATCTTGAGGAAGATATCTATATGGAACAGCCGCTAGGTTTCACATCCAGTGATACTGATCACAAGGTTTGCAAGCTGCAAAGGTCCATATATGGACTTAAGCAAGCATCTCGGAGCTGGAACACTCGTTTCAATGATGTGATCAAAAAGTTTGGTTTCATCAAAAATGAAGAGGAACCATGTGTTTTCAAAAAGGTCAGTGGGAGCGCTGTTGTCTTCCTCGTATTGTACGTGGATGACATCCTCCTTATTGGGAATGATATTCCCATGTTGACATCAGTCAAAATGTGGTTGTCCAAGGAATTCTCCATGAAAGACCTAGGTGAAGCATCCTTTATTCTAGGAATTAAGGTCTATAGGGATAGACCGAATAGGATGCTAGGACTTTCACAGAAGATGTACATAGAGGAAGTACTAAAGAGGTTTAGTATGGAAAACTCTAAGAGGGGATTAATACCCTTCAGACATGGTATTCATCTTTCCAAGAAGATGTGCCCTAGCACACCTGAGGAAATAGAACGCATGAGCAAGATCCCTTATGCTTCTGCAATAGGGAGCCTCATGTATGCCATGCTATGTACACGACCTGATATAGCCCATGCTGTGAGTGTCACAAGCAGATATCAGTCAAATCCAGGTGAAGAACACTGGACTTCTGTGAAATGTATCCTTAAGTACTTGAGAAGAACTAAGGATATGATGCTGGTCTTTGGTAATGGAGAACTCCAAGTCCAGGGATACACAGACTCGGATTTCATGTCCGATATAGATGATCGAAAGTCGACATCTGGAAGTCTGTTTGTGTGCAATGGTGGTGCTGTCAGCTGGAAGAGTTCCAAGCAAACTGTGATAGCAGATTCCACCATGGAAGCAGAATATATCGCTGCATCAGAGGCTGCAAAGGAAGCATTCTGGTACAAGAAGTTTGCTGCAGAAATTGGAGTAATGCCATCAGATGCCATTCCTCTATACTGCGACAACAATGGCGCCATAGCCCTTGCTAAGGAGCCGAGGTCTCACCAGAAAATCCAAGCACATTGAGCGGCGATACCACCTCATCCGCGATTACCTTGAGAAAGGGTTACGTCGAGGTCAAGAGAGTCAACTCCGCAGATAATGTGGCAGACCCACTTACAAAGCCGTTGGGCCAGCAGAAGATCGAAGCCCACCTTGAGAAGATGGGACTTAGACTTGTAGCCAATTGGCTTTAGGACAAGTGGGAGATTGTTAGATATATGTGCCCTAGAAGCCAGAATTGGCTGACACTTGTAATACACTTCTAGGGGCAAAATTATAATTTTGACTATAATCAATAAAATGGGTTATTTTCTATCACATATGTGTATTTAGTGTCTGTGATACATCCTTTGAGTTAATGGTAATGATAATTCATATTTTCAAGAGTTGAAAATTTAAGACATGAATAATCATTATTAACTCATAAAATGCTCCCGACCATAGGATCATCACGAGGATGGTGATTGATCCGGAAGGTTGGTGTACAATCGCTTCTCTTTAGTAGATGAGTCTTGAGTCTACGGTGTGGAGACACCGGAGCGAGAGTACAGGTACTCGTTAGAGAACGAGGGCACTGAGCGTGACCACCTCGAGTAGTCATTAGGGAAGTCTACCTTCTCGTCAATGACTGACTCGATGCTGCAGTAGTGTGTCTGGTTCTTTGACCTGAGATGCATCGGCAGTTCACCTTGAGGGTGTTATAGTTTGACTACACCATTACTCGGTCTCCTAGCCATATGGAACCCTGAGGTGTATGTTGGCTATAGCATGTTCATTGTAGGAACTGGATTGCATCAAGATGGGAATCTATCTACCTCGGTGGTAGAGGAGCAGCCCTATGATGATCATGAGAATCAAGTCCAGAAGCCCATGGCCATGGCAGAGTGAAATAATAGAAAGAGTTTCTATTTAGATTTTCACATTGGACTCGAATCGAATGATTACATCATATGACAGAGACTAGGGTTTGACGAGTTCACCTTAACCCTAATCTGATCGGGGCTCAAGATAGAAGAACTTAATCACACAGGTAGCTGCACCAAGAGGTTCGCATTCAGCTCTGATGGGTTGCCACCATATACTGCTAGGTGTCACTGGTGGATTTTGGGAGCAATTAGAATGATTTAGATGATCGATCATTCTAGCTGTTCGAATCAGAAGAGTTCTGATCCATCGAAAGGAGTTTCGATGATGTCGATGATAGAGATCATGACATATCCCATTACCATACAGAACTGAACCTAACTGGGTCACACAAACAAGGGTTTGAATCTGGTGATCATCAATTGAACTGATCTAGTTCAATTGATCTGAATGAGATTCAATTAGGTTCAAGGAAAATCGTGCTAGCACTCGATTGAACCTAACGTTCTTCTTTTACTATCATAAATAAGTTGTCCTGACTGAGCCAAAGGAGTTTGTGCTCAATCAGAGGCCTTCATATGGTCTGACTGGAGGTTGTCCAAGTCAGAATAGGTTGTCTTATTTGTAAGACATTACCTGCCATTTTTGGTCACCTGCCATTTCTTGTTCTTTGACTTTGGTCAAAAGTCTACCTTTGACTGGTCAAACGTTGACCATTGACCCTTTGACTTTTGACCACATGTCATGCACCTATTGGAGAGCTGGTGGGGGCTTGTCCCCCTGCCAGAACCTGGCAAGGAGAAGGGCGCACGCCAAGGGTGGCGTGAGCCCAAGTAGGAGGCGCCTAGGAGTCCTTGTTGGACAAGGACTCCATCTCCCTTTAGGATTCCAATGAGAGTTCTTCTAAGAATCCAGTTTGACTGGTCCAAGGCACTCTCCAAGTAGGAATCCAGGGGACTCTAATCCCACCAATCAGATTTAGATCTGATTTCACAAAGGGTTGTGATTGGTTGGGAGGAAGATGACTTGGATCACGCTTAGTCTATATAAGAGACCCAGCGCCCAAGTGAAAAAAATAATCAAGAAGCAATCTTCCCACGCCCCAAGGCTGCCTCTCTCCCCTTTCTCCACGCCATACTCTCTTCTCCCCTTGCTCTCCACGTCCAAAAGTGTTTTGGATTTGGATTGGTGCGATTTAGATCAAGAAAAGGAGATCAAAAGCAAGAAGGCTGCGCTGCTGCGAAGAACGACTGCAGATCTTCAAAAGGAGTTTTGAAGATCCTCCAGATCAGATCCAGATCTGATTTTTGGAGGCGTGATAGAGAAGAAGAGGATCTCCAGATCCAGCCCGAGTGGATACCGGTAGAGGCCAGGCGCTTGCGTGGCTTGATCCAGAACCTTCCGCTGCAAACAGGATCATCAACAGGGTAATAGGATTACCCTATTCAGGTAAATTGAATGTGATTTAATTTATCCTTTTCATTTAATTTTTATTAAATAAATAAGAATCAGATCTGAAGCATCCCTGATCTGATATAGATCTAAGAGAAAAAATTTTGAAATATATCTCTTGATCTGATCAGATCTGAACGAACCTGGTCAGGGAAATCAGGATTCCCTACAAATATCATCCCACCAATCAGATTTAGATCTGATTGCATGAAGCAATATGATTGACCGAGATGATGTGGCACTGCATGGCGCAGCAAGGTCTATATAAACCCTATCTATGCCCAACTTTAATAGAGTTCTCTCTTAGCCTATGCCCCAAGGCTGCCCCTCTTTCTCCTCCATGACAACCTCTGGTCCTCTCTCTTCTCTCCATGCCCAAGGAATTTTAGGCTCTAGTTTGGTGCGATCCAGGCAAGAGAAAGCTGACGAGAAAGGAAAAGGCAGCACTACTGCAGAGATGACTGTAGATCTTCAAATGGAGTTTCGATGATCCCCTAAATTAGATCTAGATCTGATATTTAGAGAGATGATAAAGAAAAAGAAGATTTCTAGATTCAATCCGAGTGGATATCGATAGAGGCCAGGCGCTTGCATGGCTAGATTCAGAACCTCAGGCAATCAGTAGGATCATCAAAGGGTAATATGATTATCCAACATCAAGGTACAAATTAATTAGATTTAACTTATTTTTATTTTTATTTATTAGATCTATAAAATTAGATTAGAAACATCTCAAATTTGATCTAGATATATGAGAAAAATTTTTGACATATCACTCTTGATCCGATCAAATCTGAACGAATCTGACCCAAGAAATCAGGATTTCCCCTTCAACTGGTATCAGAGCTAGGTTCTCTAAATTATTTAGATCTAATTTTAATTTATTTTTGATCTAATAATTATATGATTTTAGATATCACATGAGATTTGATTAGATCTAAAATCAAAAAAATTAAAATTAAATAATTTAGATCTATGTTTTACAAGATGCATGACTAGTTGTAAAATAGAATAGTTCTATACATAGTCTTGCATGTTCATAATTTAATTTGATTAAGCTATAATTTTAGATCTATTTATTTACTATTTTTTTATGTTATAAATATAATAATAAGATCTAAAAAATAGTAAATAAAATTATTTAATTTTTGAATCGTATGAGATATGATGAATGCATGTTTAGACTAGTTATAGAATAGTTCTACATAAATATCTAGATTAGGATTTATTTTGTTGTAATCAATTTAAATCTAATTTTTTAGATAATTATGGGATAATTTAGATCTAAAAACATGCATGATATGATACATGAGATGTATGCAAAATATATTTATAGTTAGATTAGTTTTTGTATATGAGATATATGATGCAGATCTAACTAGTTTTGTAGTTTTGTATACTTCTAATTAAGGCATTTTCCTTGGCCGTTCTGTCATAAGAACAAAGTAGCATTTAAATGCCTTCTACTCCCATTCGATGGGATGTTCTTTTGATGTGTTGGGGTGCTGCGTGTTTGTCTTTAATCAGAAATCAAGAACTTATTTTTTGCAAAACCCTAGATCTTGAAATCCTAGGATTTAATATACATGTTTTATTTATGAACCCTAAACTTAATTAAGAATTAAAATTATAAAACATTAATTAGATCTAAATTTGAAATTTCAAATCTAAGACATATTCATAATGTTGGGTTCGGGCTTGTGTAGCTTAATTAGGTCTAAGTGATTGATCAAACCGAATCAAGATTTGGTTAGATGGGATTAACAGTGCTTAAATTGACCAGCCTAATAGGATTAAGACTGGGTCAAGATCGAGTCACGTGAGTAATCGATCAAGCTAAGATCTAATTAGGCTCCATGGTTAGAGTCTGAATTGTAGGCTAATTCGATTGATTTTGGCTCAATAATTTGGTGTCTAAGGTAAGTTTGGCAGATACGACTGACTGGTTTTTAATTGGGAGCTACTCGACTCGAATGCATTCTTATCGAGTTAATGGCATATTCCTTCCATTGATCTCACTTACCTGGCCATATTTGTTGGCTTAGTTTTGATTTGAGGTGGTCAATAATCTGAGCTAACCCATGCTATTAGGTTAGTCATAATGGTTATGACTATGTCAAGTCTAGTTTAATGAGACCTAAATCAAATCTTCCTAAGAAAAGATTAAGTCTAAAGGTCTTTCACCATTGTAGATGTGTAGGCCCTTTTCGGGGTTGATTGTTCTCGACTGATTATAGTGGTTCAGTTGTACCGAGAAGATGCAACCATGTCTATTAGGCATTGGATGCTATGGGCTGGAAGATGGATTGGGCTCAATATTTTGGACATGGTGAGAGACTCAATTAGGAATCCAATCTGTGCAAATAGTCGGTCTAACTTAACTAAGGACTAATCAATATTTTGGGCATGGTGAGATCCATGAATTAGAGACCAAGTTTGGGTGCACCATGATTAGAGAATCATTAAATAAGAGTTGTTCACTCATTGGCTAACCCATCATCAATAACTATTAGGTGAGGTGATGAGTCAGTTGGTGGGACCGCACCATCCACTAGAAATTATTAATCGTAGAGATTTTCGCATCTCTACAAAGGAAGTATAGAGATCCAAGAAAATAGTGAGAGCTAATTTGTTAAAAAATAAGTCCTAAATAAATTGATCAAGTCTTAATTATAATATCTAACTAGAAGCTTTGACTCTCTACAGAAAAATATCTGCATCCAACCCACTAGCACGTATCCTAGACATCCATAGATGGACCGAACCTAATTACAAGGATTGACTTTGAAACTTCAAAATTATTTTGGATTCCAAGAAGTTAACTCATGTGTTGGACCAGGACCCTCCCATCTTACCAACTCGTCCATCTGCTGAATAGAGAGTGTCTCTTGAAAAGTAGATGGACGAAGATAACAAGGTTAGATATTACATGTTGGGCTCAATGTTTGATGAGTTTCAGTACCAACATGAAGATATCAGGACTACTCGCCAAATGTTGGCTCACCTGCAAGAGATGTTTGGTTAACAGAGTCGTGCAGCCAAGTATCAAGTCACTAAATGACTTTTCAAGGCTAAAATACATGATAGACAGTCAGTCCACGATCATTGTCTGATGATGATCGGGGACTTAGAAGAGCTTGAAAAGCTCAAAGTGAAGTTGGACCTAGATCTGTAGAATGATATAATTCTGCAATCCATGACTGATGCATGTGGATAGTTCATCATGAACTACCATATGCATAAACATTAAAATTTTCTGACCGAACTTATGAATATGCTGGTTACTACTGAGCTTTCCATAAAAAATTCTAAAGGCTCAGTGCTTGCTATGGAATGGACATCTTCCAAGAAAAAGTTTTTTGGAAAGAAGAAGAAGTCTATGAAAAAAGTAGAAGGTGGAAGGAGGAATGAAGAAAAAGATAGAGCTGAAGAAGAAGGTCATTGACAAAAGAAAGTATTTCTATTGCAACAATGACGGCCACTGAAAGTGGAACTATCCTACTTACCTGGCCACTGATAGGGACACGATGCTGTCGTTAAGACATCGTATTTATCAGTTTAATCCGACTTCTTAAAATCATTAAAATTGCGTAGATAGTAGTGAGTCGGGTCGAATCCATAGGGAAGGTAGTGTTTTTATATTTGAAATCTTTAATTTTTTTGAGAAGAAAAAGAAAATGATTTGAATTTTGAAATAAAAACTGAAGTCGGAAGATTGAAAGTAAAAATTAAAAGATGCATAAATTTGAATTTGGTACTAAGATCTATTAGTTAGATCTTAGCATCTACTTGCAATAAAATAAAAAGTAATAATTAACGTGCGGAAATTATAATAAAAATAAAAAGCAAGAAATTAAAATACAAAAATAAAAATTTTTATTAATTAAAATTTCAAAATTTAAATACATAAAATTTAAAAAGAAAAGATAATAAAATAAAATAAAATAGCCTGATCTCTGATCTTGGATCGGCATTGGCAGAAAGATGGTGTAGAAGCTCAACTCTTCTTCTCGGCACCCGTTGCTTTGAAGCAGCCTTTAACCCATAGCCTGGCTTCGCCCTGTACCAAAGCTTCACCTTGATCGGAGATGTTAATTTTTGATGGCCTGGAATCCTTTTTATAGAGCTAGGAGGGCTGGATTTTTTTTTCTAAAGGCAATATGGGACTAATGCCTTTGTAATCATCAAAATACAAATAAATTTGGATAAAATTTGAATCAAAATAGCTCTGATATGACTCTGATAAATCTAATAAAATCCATCCATTCAATAAGAATCCAATGGTCCAAAAATCATCAAAATCGGATGCAGATCAACTCAGATCGGGTCGGATTAAATTCTGGCCGTCTGATCGCGCTTCATCAAGGAAATCTGGCCGCAAATCATGCTTTGGGAGTCCTGATCACCATCGGGAGCATTCTGGACCATCGAATCAAAGCTGGAATCAGGCGCTGTGGTCTGATGGTGATCCGTGTGAAATTGGCAACCGAAAAAAATGCTGACCGTTCGATCTTAACTGCAATCAACCGCACCCATCCGATCGCATAATCACTATTCCCATGGACCTCGTAGATCGGCCGCACTGCACACCGTAACCAATCAACGCTACTATTGTCAGACGAAAAGACTAAATTACCCTTGTGAGCCGCGATAAATTTCTGTAGACCTTTAAGGGGTCTAGGTCTACCACGTGGCAATCTCTGATTCGTCAAAATTTGCTGAGCTGGCGGTCCACGCCTGGATCATGGATTGGCTGATGGGTTCAACGGCTGAGTTAGCTTTGATGGCTCAGCTTGGCTTGGTGGCTCGGCTTGTGGAGCCGGCTGAGCTGTTTTCTTTTTTTATTTAATTTTTATTTATTTTATATTTTTAAAAATTCATATCTTTTCCATTTTAGCTCCATTTTTCTTGAAATTTATTTCGTTGTGATAAAAAAAATGAGCTCTTTCTATTGATAATAAAATTTTATTTTTTAATTTTTATTTTTTTTATTATTTTTTAGTTAATTTTTTAATTAATAAAAATATGAATTTTTCAAAAATTATATATAAATTGATTAATAATTCTTAAAAATTAATATAAATTAATTAATAAATTAATACTTTTATTGGTGAATTTATGATGCTTATCACACCCCCCAACTTAAGCTTTGCTCGTTCTCGAGTAAAGAAAGAATTTAGTTTTAAATACCTTTTAACTTTAGAGTTTTGAATTTTACCTAAGCAATTTTCAAAATGGCCATTGATATTCAGTAGAGCTTAAATGAGATATATCATTGGGATATTAATACTTATCAATAGAAAAATTAAGTAAAGAATATTAAATTTTTTAGAACTTTTTCTAAATTATTCTACTTTTATCTCTGATTTGTCTAAACTTTCATATAGGCAAGTGTATTGCTACTTTCATCCATCATTTATTAATTTTTATTTTCATATTGCCCACTTTTTGACACGAATATCATTGCTTACTTAGGCAATGGGACCCGATTACTTGGTGGGAAACCATTGTTTCTTTTTTTTTTTTTTTTTTTTTTTTTTTTTTTTTTTCTTTTTTTTTAATGTTGTACCACTATTGAGTGTCTTAACTCCTTAAGCTTTCTATTTGATCCATGTAGCGAGTCTTGGGCCAATGACTCCCAAACCAGTTGGCTTTAGGGCACTAGGTATAGAATACCCCTCGGGCTTACTAGCTCGAATCAAATAGGCTACGAGTTAAGACTAGCTTTACAATGAGCTTCTTTGCCCTTCCCACCTTTTGATGCGAAACTCAATGCTTGCTTAGGCAAAGAGGCCCGGTTACTCAGTGAGAAGTACTTGGAAACTATTTTATTAAAATAAACTTTTATATGAAGAAATGTATAGTTACCCTACACAAGCCTATAAAAAGTAGACTTTTCTTTGATGCTAATAGAAATAATTAGAAATGCTCCAAGGAAAAACTTTTTATATTCTAGACTTAACTCTTTATTGAATTTTCTTAATACTTGATTCCTCAATATCTCATAGATTCTCTAATCTGTGCATCAATTTTCTTTTTTAAAATACTTAGTTTAATTCGATTCTTAAGCATAATCAGGTATCTAAATACTAAATACTAACTTTTTCGAGGACTTAAAATTTTAAAATTTTTATTTTTCTCTCCCCCCAACTTAATCGACATTGTCCTCAATGGAGAGGAAGAAAAAAATAAAGGATGTAATAAAAAAATATGGAAGAATACACCTAACTCAGTATATATATATATATATATATATATATATATATATATATATATATATATACATTTTATTTTATTATTTTTTATTTATTTATTTATTTTTGATCCAGCACATGCCTTTGAAAATTTGAGCTCTCCCTCCAACTTATTCAAATTATCCTAAAAAAATAAACTAAAAAAAATAAATTAGATAAAAACTAAATATTGGGTTGCCTCCCAACAAGCGCTAAGTTTACCGTCTTCAGCCAGACACAATGTAACTCACTATCCTGTGTCGAATATTGAATTGACAAATTCCAATGATTTTGGATTGCCAATCTCAGAAAGTTAATTTTTAATTCCATTATTAATATAATCTTTGTTAATTTTAGGAATATAATTTATGATTCCATTCTCAGACCCATATTTATTAAGAATTTCTCCTATTTGTTTTTCTAAAATGCTCATGAATGGAGTTTTAGGAGTTAAGTTTGATTCAATGGGTGCTGGAATGGTGACTTAAGGCGATTTTAATTCTGAAGGTAAATTAATGTGATCTTGCTTAAACAACTCCATTGACATTTCATTACATGTTTTTTGATTTTTATAAGAAGAACCAGCTTCTAGGGTTGAAGGGAATAGGACATTAGGTTTATAAGTCTCGGGTAAATCATCTATTCTCTTTTCCCTTATTTCTATCTCATTTAAACTGGAACTAGCATCAGTACTAATTCCTGGCTTGGGTTCTTCTATGTGGTTAGTCTCAGTACTAACCAGTTTCTCTAAATTTTCATTTTGGCTAGCATCAGTACTAGCCTCTCTCACCTGGTCTTGATATGGGTCCATAAGAATCCTATAACTTTTAAGTTCAGGAATTACTTTGGTATCCTCAAATTGGAGATTCTTAGATGAAACATTAGATTGATAATTTAATCCAAGTGGTTGGTGGTCATTAGGTGGGTTATTTGAAATTAGTAGGTTTGGTAGTTGATCTAGTTTTCTCCTCATGTTAGACTCAACTAATTGTTCTATTTGAGCTTCTAGTCTGGCGATAGATTGCTGTTGAGTTAGAATTAATTGTTGAAGTTGGTTAAATCTATCATTAGCTAGATTGGTCTGTTGAGGAGGTGGGTATGAAGGCTGATTATAATATGATGGCTGGTTAAACTGACTAGGCTGACCATTATTATAGGCATAATTTTGATAATTTTGCTCAAATAAAATTTGGGTCTGAGCCTGAGTTTATTGGGATGTCCAAGAAAAATTAAAGTTACTCCAATCTGAATTATATGAATTTGAAAATGGGTCATTAATCAATTTGGAGTATCCTTGAGTAGCTTGAACTTGTTCTTGGATAAAATACGAAAACTGTGCAGTCATAGGATATTCACTTACATGATGGGTTGGGCTAGCACAGATTGAATAATTCTCCTGATAATTAGAAGATGATGTGAATTGTGCAGAAGATTGTTGACCTAGGGTTAGGAGTTGATCTATTTTCTGAGCAAGAAGGTCAACTTTACCTAATTTTTGGACTATTAGGTTCATATTAGCCATTTGATTATTAGGTTTAATATAAATCAACCATTCAATTAAATTCAACTAAATCAGAAAAAGTGATTTCCTACCATGCATTTATTAGTGTAACCCTAATGTATGGTTCAAATAAAAATTTTAGAATTTTTTTATATTTTTTTTATTATTTTATTATATTAAAGATTAATTATTTTATTTATTAATTAAGTCTAAATATTTTTTTAATATTTTTTAGTTAGTTAAATTTAATTTTTATTTTATTTTATTTTATTTTTTTAGAGGAGAAAGGAAAAAGGAAAGAAAAGTTTTGAAGAAGAGGTCCTAGAAGAAAGAGAAGAATTAGGTTTAATTAGATTTAATATTGATTAGCAATCAAGTTGGTCAATCAATCCTGACTAAAGGTTGTCCTAAATCTAGACAGCTCCTAACTGCCAAGGTCACCTTCAAGCCCTCCAAGTATAGGATTAGCCAATCAACTGGCCAGGTAAGTGTAAGGTCGGTGGGAGTCCCCCCGTTGCTTGCCTTAGACACCAATTATGCTTGGCCAGGTAAGCGAACGGAACCAATTAGAAACCACCTTCCTTCGGGCCCAATCATACCTGAACCACTTTCTTAGACACCTGTCAAATTGACTTATCCTAACCCAGTTCAATTCTTAGAATTCCTTATCCTATTGAGCTCGAGTTCCTAGGGTTGATGTCTAATTGATTTTAATTTAAAGGTTTAGGTTAATGTAGGATGTTGGTTGGTTGTTTGTGAGCTAAGGAAGGGTGATCAAATTCCCACCTTATCTTATTTAATTGGGTTGTACCCTTAATTTGATTTAATATGAATATGCACGAAAAAAAAAATTCAATCAAAGGGTTTTATGCAATTTAAACTAGATGCATGTAACTAATTGAATTTTAAAAGGCTTACCTTGCTTCCAGCAATCACCAAAAAAAATAAAAATAAAAATAAAAATAAAACTAATATGATGCATGCTCTAAATAGTTAGGATTTCTAATCTTATCATGAGATTTTTAATTATATTTAAATAAATATTTTTTTAAAATTAATTTAAAAAATAAAATAAAAAGAAAAGAGAACTAGGGTTAGGATTGATCTCACCAGGCAAAACTTCTGATTCTTTTTATTCTTTTTTTTCTGCAAAATAATAAAAAAAATTAGTAATAAAATAAAAATTTTATTTATAATTTATTTAGAAAAATCAAAGAGATCAAAAATTTAATATTCATGCCTTCCCTGGCAACGGCGCCAAAAACTTGATAGGGACACGATGCTGTCGTTAAGACATCGTGTTTATTAGTTTAATCCGACTTCTTAAAATCATTAAAATTGCGTAGATAGTAGTGAGTCGGGTCGAATCCACAGGGAAGGTAGTGTTTTCATATTTGAAATCTTTGATTTTTTTGAGAAGAAAAAGAAAATGATTTGAATTTTGAAATAAAAACTGAAGTCGGAAGATTGAAAGTAAAAATTAAAAGATGCATAAATTTAAATTTGGTACTAAGATCTATTAGTTAGATCTTAGCATCTACTTGCAATAAAATAAAAAGTAATAATTAACGTGCGGAAATTATAATAAAAATAAAAAGAAAAAAATTAAAATGCAAAAATAAAAATTTTTATTAATTAAAATTTCAAAATTTAAATACATAAAATTTAAAAAAAAAGATAATAAAATAAAATAAAATAGCCTGATCTCTGATCTTGGATCGGCATTGGCAGAAAGATGGTGTAGAAGCTCGACTCTTCTTCTCAGCACCCGTTGCTTTGAAGCAGTCTTTAACCCATAGCCTGGCTTCGCCCTGTACCAAAGCTTCACCTTGATCAGAGATATTAATTTTTGATGGCCTGGAATCCTTTTTATAGAGCTAGGAGGGCTGGGATTTTTTTTCTAAGGCAATATGGGACTAATGCCTTTGTAATCATCAAAATACAAATAAATTCGGATAAAATTTGAATCAAAATAGCTCTGATACGACTCTGATAAATCTGATAAAATCCAGTCGTTCAATAAGAATCCAACGGTCCAAAAATCATCAAAATTGGATGCAGATCAACTCAGATCGGGTCGGATTAAATTCTGGCCGTCCGATCGTGCTTCATCAAGGAAATCTGGCCGCAAATCGCGCTTCGGGAGTCCTGATCACCGCTGGGAGCATTCTGGACCGTCGGATCGAAGCTGGAATCAGGCGCTGTCGTCCGATGGTGATCCGCGTGAAATTGGCAATCGAAAAAAAATGCTGACCATCCGATCTTAACCGCAATCAACCGCACCCATCCGATTGCGCAATCACTGTTCCCAAGGACCGCATAGACCGACCGCACCGCACACCGTAACCAATCAACGCTGCTATTATCCGATGAAAAGACTAAATTACCCTTGTGAGCCACGATAAATTTTTGTAGACCCTTAAGGGGTCTAGGTCCACCACATGGCAATCTCTGATTCGCCGGAATTTGCTGAGCTGGCGGTCCACGCCTGGATCGTGGACCAGCTGATGGCTTCAACGGCTGAGTCGGCTTTGATGGCTTGGCTTGGCTTGGTGTCTCGGCTTGGCTTGGTGGCTCAGCTTGGCTTAGTGGCTCGGCTTGCGGAGCCGGCTGAGCCATTTTCTTTTTTTTATTTAATTTTTATTTATTTTATATTTTTAAAAATTCATATCTTTTCCATTTTAGCTCCATTTTTCTTGAAATTTATTTCGTTGTGATCAAAAAAATGAGCTCTTTCTATTGATAATAAAATTTTATTTTTTAATTTTTATTTTTTTTATTATTTTTTAATTAATTTTTTAATTAATAAAAATATGAATTTTTCAAAAATTATATATAAATTGATTAATAATTCTTAAAAATTAATATAAATTAATTAATAAATTAATACTTTTATTGGTGAATTTATGATGCTTATTATCCATCCTAAAGAATAAGGAGGCAGGTCCTTCTAGAGGTATGCTCGTTATTGAGTCTAACCTTATAGTTTCTTCTGCATCTAGTTGAGTGCTTGACTCTGGTTCTAGCGCTCATTTGTGCACTTCCATAAGGGATCTTGAGGGTAGCAGGAGGCTGAGGGATGGCGAGATGATCCTATGCATAAAAAATGAAGCAAGAGTTGCTACCGTGTTGGTGGGAACATACCCGCTTCAACTACCATTTGGTTTAGACTTAGTTTTAAAAGATTGTTATTATGTGCCTGTAGCTAGTAGGAATTTGATTTTTGTTTCATGCCTAGCACTAGAAGGCTATGTAACTAGTTTTTTTAAGGACCATTATAACATTATTTATGAAGAAAATAAAATTACAAGTAGTTTCCTTATTAATGGTCTTTATCAGTTACGTATTGATGTATCTATTTTTAATATCGAGCAAAATGTGAATGCCATGAAATGACCTAGGGATAATCCAAATGATAGGTATCTATGGCACCTAAGACTAGGTCATATAGCAGAAGATAGGATTAATAAATTAGAGAAAATTGGGCTATTGAGTTCGTTGACTTTCGAGTCATATCCAATTTGTGAATCTTGTCTTCATGGGAAAATGACTAAACTCTCTTTTGTATGACATGGGGAAAGGGCCACGGATCTTCTTGCCCTAGTACATACTAATGTGTGCAGCCCATTTGATGTGCCGACTAGAGGCAATTTTGTCTACTTCATTACCTTTACAAATGATCTATCTAGGTATGGGTATGTGTACCTTATGAGACACAAGTCTGAAGCTTTTGAAAAATTCAAGAAATTCAGACATGAAGTTGAAAAACAAACTGGAAAAACCATTAAAGTTCTTCGATCAGATCGAGGAGGTGAATACCTTAGTCGAGAATTTTTGGACTATCTCAAGAAAAATGGCATAGTCTCTCAATGGACTCCATCTGGAACACCTCAACTCAATGGGATTTCAGAATGAAGGAATCGGACCCTATTAGATATGGTCCGATCCATGATGAGCTTCACAGACCTCCCTGATTATCTTTGGGGACATTCTTTGTTAACTATAATATATTTACCGAATATGGTTCCTTCTAATATCGTACCTACCACACCGTTTGAGATATGGCATGGTAAGAAACCAAGTCTAAGTCACCTTAAAATTTGGGGTTGTCTGGCTCATGTCAAAAGACAACAAATGGATAAGTTAGACTTTAGATCCTTTAGAGCTTGATTTATAGGATATCCTAAAGAATTATTAGGACATTATTTCTATATTCTAGAAGATCACAATGTGATTGTGAGTCGACATGCCATCTTTCTTAAAAAATAGTTTATCCAAGATGGTGGCATTGTAAAGCTGATCAAGCTCGATGAGAAAGTCTCACAAGAACAACGAGCTAAGGACCAATTGAAATAAATCAGGTTGAGCCAATACAATCACTACCTCCATCTCGTAGATCGAAAAGTATTTTCTGTCCTCCTGAGAGGTACTTAGGTACCATTTTAGAGAAAGTAGAGAAAATATTCCTCATAGGTAATGGGGTTCATAGTGATGATCCCAAAATCTATAATGTGGCGATATCGGATATCGACTCTAAGAAATGGCTAGAGGCAATGACGTCAGAAATTGACTTGATGCACTCAAACCAAGTCTAGACCTTGGTAGATCCATCAGATGGTATAGTACCTATTGGGTATAAATGGATCTACAAGAGAAAGATTGGTGCAGATGGAAATGTGGAGACATTCAAAGCTAGATTAGTGGCAAAATGTTATAGTTAGCACGAAGGCATTGACTATCAGGATACTTTTTCACCAGTAGCTATGCTAAAATCCATCTGCACATTGCTTGTTGTTGCAGCCTATTTTGATTATGAAATATGGCAAATGGATGTAAAAATGATATTCTTAAATGGATATCTTGAGGAAGATATCTATATGGAATAGTCGCTAGGTTTCACATCCAGTGATGCTGATCACAAGGTATGCAAGCTACAAAGGTTCATACATGGCCTTAAGCAAGCATCTCAGAGCTGGAACACTCAATTTAATGATGTAATTAAATTGTTTGGTTTCATAAAAAATAAGGAGAAGTCATGTATTTTTAAAAAGGTCAGTGGGAGCGTTGTTGTCTTCCTCGTATTATACGTGGATGATATCCTCCTTATTGGAAATGATATTCCCATGTTGACCATAGTTAAAATATGGTTATCCAAAGAATTCTCCATGAAAGACCTAGGTGAAGCATCCTTGATTCTTGGAATTATGGTCTATAGAGATAGACTAAATAGGATGCTAGGACTTTCACAGAAGATGTACATAGAGGAAGTGCTAAAGAGGTTTAGCATGGAAAACTCTAAGAGGGGATTAGTACCCTATAGACATGGTATTCATCTTTTCAAGAAGATGTGCCCTAGCACATCTGAGGAAATAGAATGCATGAGGAAGATCTCTTATGCTTTAGCAAAAGGGATTCTCATATATGCCATGTTATGTACATGACCTGACATAGCCCATGCTGTGAGTGTCACGAGCAGATATCAGTTAAATCTAGGTGAAAAACACTGGACTTCTGTGAAATGTATCTTTAAGTACTTAAGAAGAACTAAGGATATATTGTTGGTCTTTGGTAATGGAGAACTCCAAGTCCAAGGATATACAAACTCGGATTTTATGTTCGATGTAGATGACCAAAAGTCAACATCTGGGAGTCTGTTTGTGTGTAATGGTGGTTCTGTCAGTTGGAAGAGTTCCAAGCAAACTGTGATAGCGGATTCCACCATGGAAGTAGAATACATTGTTGCGTTAGAAGCTACGAAGGAGGCATTCTGGTATAAGAAGTTTGCCACAGAGATTGGAGTGATGCCATCAGATTCCATTCCTCTGTACTACGACAACAATGGCGCCATAGCTTTAGCTAAAGAGCCAAGGTCCCACCAAAAATCCAAGCACATCGAGCAGTGATACCACCTCATCTGCAATTACCTCAAGAAGAGTTGCATCGAGGTCAAGAGAGTCGACTCTACAGACAATATGACGGACCCACTTACAAAGTCATTGGGCCAGCAGAAGATCGAAGCCCACCTTAAAAAGATGGGACTTAGATTTATAACCAATTGGCTTTAGGTCAAGTGGATGTTTGTTAGATATGTGTGCCCTAGAAGCCAGAATTGGCTGATACTTGTAATACACTTCTAGGGGCAAAATTATAATTTTGATTATAAATAACAAAATAGGTTTTTTCTATCACAAATGTGTATTTAGTGTCTGTGATATATCTCTTGAGTTAATGATAATGATAATTCATATTTTCAAGAGTTGAAAATTTAAGACATGAATTTTCGTTATTAACTCATAAAATGCTTTCGACCGTAGGATCATCATGAGGATGGTGATTGATCTGAAAGGTTGATGTACAATCACTTCTTTATAGTAGATGAGTCTTGAGTCTATGGTGTAGAGATATCAGAGTGAGAGTATAGGTACTCGTTGGAGAATTAGGGCACTGAGCGTGACCACCTCGAGTAGTCATAAGAAAGTCTACCATCTTGTCGATGACTGGCTCAAAGATACAGTGGTGTATCTGGTTCTTTGACCTAAGGTGCATTGCCAGTTCACCTTGAAGGTGTTATAGTTTGACTACACCATGACTCGGTCTCCTAGCCATTCGAAATCCTGAGGTGTATGTTGGCTATAGCATGTTCATTGTAGGAATTGGATTGCACCAAGAAGGAATCTATCTACCTTGGTGGATGAGGAGTAGCCTTATGAGGATTATGAGAATCAAGTCCATAAGCCCATGGCCATGGCAGAGTGAAATAATAGAAAGAGTTTCTATTAAGGTTTTCACATCGGACTTGAATCGAATGGTTAAATCATATGATAAAAATTAGGGTTTGATGAGTTCACCTTAACCCTAATCTGATCGAGGCTTAAGATAGAAGAACTTAATCACATAGGTCGCTGCACTGAGAGATTCATTTTTAGTTTTGATGGATTGCCATCATATACTGCTAGGTGTCACTGGTGGATTTTGGGAGCAATTAGAATAATTTAGATGATCGATCATTCTAGTTGTCTGAATCAGAAGAGTTCTGATCCATCGAAAGAAGTTTTGATGAAGTCGATGATAGAGATCATGACATATCCCATTACCATACAAAGCTGAACCTAACTGAGCCACACAAATAAGGGTTTGGATCTAGATATCATCAATTGGACTAACCCAGTTCAATTGATTTGAATAAGATTTAATTAGGTTCAAGAAAATCGTGCTAGCATACGATTGAGCTTAACATTCTCCTTCTACTATCATTAAAAGTTGTCTCGACTGAGCTAAATATATTTGTACTCACTTAAGTATCTTTACTTGATCTAACAGGAGCTTATCCAGATCAAAAAAAGATTGCCTTAATTTATAAGATAAATTTGAGACAACACCTGCCATTTTTCATCACCTGCTAATTCTTGTCTTTGACTTTGGTCAAATGTTGACCTTTGACACTTAGACATCTGCCCATGTATCATGCATCTATAGGAGAGCAGATAGAGGCTTGTCCCCTTGCTAGAAATTAGAAAATAGGGGGTGCATGCATGGGAGGCGTGCGCCCATGGATTGCGATGCCTGGAGTCCCATACGAATGGGACTCTAGGTTGCTTATAGGATTCTACTTAGGTGGCGCCAACCTATATACTTTGACTAATCTTTGGTGCCATCTAAGGATGAATTGAAGGGCCTCTCATTTAATTAGATTAGGTGATGTCATCCCATCAATCAGATTTAGATATGATTGCATGAAGGAACGTGATTGGTTGGGATGATGTAGCACTGCATGGGGCAGTAGGGTCTATATAAACCCTATGTGCGCCCAACTTTAATAGAGTTCTCTCTTAGCCTATGCCCTAAGGCTGCACCTCTCTCTCCTCTATGCCAAACTTTGGTCCTCTCTCTCCTCTCCATGCCCAAGGAATTTTGGGCTCCAGTTTGGTGCGATCCAAGCAAGAGAAAGCTGACGAGAAAGGAAGAAGGAAGCACTGCTGCAGAGATGATTGTAGATCTTCGAAAGGAGTTTTGAAGATTCTCTAAATCAAATCTAGATCTGATATTTGGAGAGGTGATAAAGAAGGGAATGATCTCCAGATCCAGCCTAAGTGGATACTAGTAGAGGCCAGGCGCTTGCATGGCTAGGTCCAGAACCTCTGGTAATCAGCAGGAATCATCAAATGGTAATCTGACTACCCAACATCAAGGTACAAATTAATCAGATTTAACTTATTTTTATTTTTATTTTTTAGATCTATAAAATTAGATCTGAAATATCTCAGATCTAATCTGGATAAATATCTCTCTTGATCCGATCAAATCTGAATGAACCTGATCCGAGAAATCAGGATTTCTCCTTCACTATTTACCTACTTGTAAATGCAGGGCTCTTCTCCATTCTTAATGAGGCCATATATTTTGATCTCTTTATCAAAATACATGTTCCAACTCTGAATGCCTACTTCAATTCATAAATAGATCTCTAAAGGTTGTATATCTCAGACTCGTCTGTGCATGTAAATTCCTTAGGTTGTATCATATACACCTCTTCAGTTAGCTCTCCATTCAAAAAAACTATCTTCACATTCATTTGCCTGATCTCATATTCCAGATGGACAACTATTGTAAGCATAATTCTAATGGATTTGAGCATTGCCACAGGAGAGAATGTCTTGTCATAATTAATACCATAATATTGACGATATTCCTTAGCAACCAAACGGGCTTTGTAGGTCTCCACCTTTCCATCTATACTCCTCTTCCTCTTGAACATCCACTTACATCCAACAGGTTTAACCCTTCAGGTGGTTCAACCAATGTCCACATATTATTGACCTTTATGGACTCCATCTCAAATTTCATGGCTTTAAGCAACTTTTAGGAATCAGACATCTACATTACAATCATGTAAGTAATCGATGTTGGAAAATATGTCACAAAGTCAATCGTCAGTCTATTGATGATTGTGCTATATTATATTTATAATTGATTTGTTAATTAATAAAATATATATTTGATATTTTTATTATAAGTTTTCATCTTCTAACGAACTTCATTATCGTGATAAAATCCTTAGGACCATTTAGCTTTGATAAAGAGAGGATTTATCGATTAGTCCTTAAATCAATTCATGACCAAATAATAGGCTGTTAATTAGGACGACAGCATCTATCAAGAATAGATTGCTGTATGCCATATAGGTTGGTTATTCTCTTAATCATGAAGTATGGAGACACTGGTATGGCATATAGGTGAGATGTATACGTACATCATCATTGAACATGATCAATTATAGAGTATTCTGCTATTGAGAATGTCTCTAATGAGATATAGGTATAAGTATCCCTTAAAGCTAAGATCACCTCAGTGAGTTGCAAGCAACTCACTATGCTTTGGTACCAGACTAACTAAATTTTTAATTCAATAATGAAAGGCTTCTAGGCATAGTTAAATACTTACAAAGTCAGAGTATGATCAAGATGAAATTAACCACTCCAAGAGTTGGAGAAAAATGTATCATTGTATTTCATTATAGCAAAACCCTGGCTAGAATAATCCATCAGATAGATTTGATATTTTAAAATATAATATGGACAATCTGATCAGAGTTGACAGTTGAACTCTGACGTATCCTACAAGCATTTTGATTAAGGAGATGAATTATATGAGAACTATATCCACATGGGTTCTAAGGATGTTGTTCTATACATTCGACCTATCCGATCGTTGGGTATCATTGCTAGATGGTTACTTCGATTGGTATAGAAATATACTTTAGTACTATTGGTTTAGATTCAGACCTATGAGGTCACATACATTAAAGCTCATGATCTGATCGGATGGTTGATCAATGATTAAAAATCATTTTAAAGGTTAAACAATCAATATGATTGATGTTTAACCTAGTGCAGGTATTGTAGGAGGATTGATTAGCAATTAGATTGCTAATTAACTTAATTTAGTTAAGTTAGAGGGCTGATATTAAGTCTAATTAAATATAATTTAATTAGATTTAGTTTGGACTTGATTGGATAAAGTCCAATTGGTTTATTGGATAAGCCAAGTGGAAGAAAGAACTAGTCCTAGTTCAACTAGAACTCGGGTCAACCCAATTTTTTAATTTGATTAAAAAATTAAATTAAAATTAAATCTAATTTAATTAAATTTTTGATTGAGTTAAGATCTAATTTAATTTATTTGACTTGATTTTAATTTAATTTGGTTTGAGAAACCACTTTGACCATGTCATAGATGGAATCCTAGTAAAACTAGGATTCCACATGCGCCACCTTAGCTCCCCATGCCCCATGCCCTATTTATTCTCTATTTTATATGACAAAAATCCCTCTCCTATGCCTTCTCATGCATGCCCTCCTCTGCTCTCTTTCTCATAAGGAAATTAGGTAGTGGACCAAGTCAAAGATGGGAATTTGTTTTGGTTTCAAATCCTATGAGATGGTGTTTTGAAAAACCAAAACTCTTCCTCCCTTTTGTGTCACCCTCCTCCATATTTTTTTTCTAATATTCATGGAAAAGAATAGAAAGTTTTGGGTGACATCTCCATGTGGTTCCATGCCAAAAATTTTGGAGAGGGCACCCAAGAGTTGGGCACCCTTTGACTTGTCTATTTTGATCTTTTGTAGTCTAAGAGTTTGACCCAAACAAGACTCTTCTATATATTTTTATTTATGATGAATTTTGATCTAAAATTTTCATAAAAAATAGACTATTAAGAGAGCTTTGGAGTGTGTGAAAATTCGATAAAGGGAGTCCTTGGGCATTGGGGTTTTATAGACATCAAATAAGGAGTCTAGGTGAGAGCAAAGAGAAGAAGAAGAGGGTCTTCTTCTAGCATTGCTGTGTTCTCCTCTTTCCTTCCTCTTTCTTTAGTTTTCTAAGAGTGTCTCATATCTAAAATATCCTCTCCTCCTTCTCTTTGGAAGAGTCTAAATATAGAAGAAGGAGGCATCTGATCGACCATCAAAGAAGGATCAGCACACAGTACTAGCATACTGTGCTAATTTCCTGCATCAAGACTTCTGATCGTGCTCGTGGGCTTGTGTGGATGACTCCTAGAGGCCGGGCATGTGTATAGTTTGCAACTTCATCCTCAAGCCTAGATCAGTAAGTTATAATATTTAACTTGCATAGGTAATAGATCTGATCTGTTGTTTTCATACTTGCATTAGATATAGTGTATATACATGTTGATGTGATCAACATATTTTAGTTTCTTCTTTAGATTTTAATTTTTAATTTAATAATATTTCAAGATCATATAATAGATCTTAGACCTAGGATATTTTTTAATATTTAAAATTAATTTTGATTAATTTGAGTCTTTCATTGCATGATCTTGAAAAAATTTCAAGATCTAGTCCTGAAACCCTAGATCTAGTTCTTTCAATTGGTATCAGAGCCTAGGTTAATTATTATAAGATTATGTATGCATGTTTAGATTATTTCATAGATTAAATCTAATTTATAATCTTATTATTAAATCTATAATTAAAAATTCTAATCACACGAACTACTATAAGATTGTCCTATTGTAAAGTTAACCCCTTACAATGGAGAGGATGTCCTAGTTCGTGTTGATCTACTTCTTATCATAAATTTATTAGATATAATCTAATTTTATTTATAATTTATTAAATTTAAAATAATTTTAGATCTAAAAATAAAATATTTAGATTACGTGGACTAATTATAAAGTTGTATAGCTGTAAGGTTTACCCCTTACAGTGGAGAGGTTGTCCTAGTACGTATTGATTTGAAACATTAATCATAAAATTTTAGATTAGATCTAAAAAATTTTATGATCTGATTAAAAATATTTTAATATAATTTTAATCAACATAAATATGTTAGATTTGATTTAAAATAATTTATATTTTATTGGAGTTGAAACTATTTTAATTACATGAACATGTTTAGATTAGATCTAAAATAGTTTCATGCTTATCTTATTTGCATATTGATTATGAATCAAACATGCAACTTGGCTATAGAACCATGTTGTCAAAATATTTTATAAATATGAAAATTATTTTTGAAAAGTCAAACCCCAACCCTTAGCCCAAAACTTAATTAAGAATTAAGAAGTTGTTTGATTAGGATCAAGATTTGTGAATCGAAGATCCTAAGACACAAATCTTAACAAGTTGGATTAAATGGGTTAGTGGAGATTAGGTCCATTAATTGGGTTAGATCTAGGGTTAGATTAAAGACTGGACTTAATTAGAGAATTGACTAAATCTAATCAATTGTTGTCTTAGATTAGGTTAAGGATTCTCTAGATCAATTACAATAGTTGTAGTTGGTCAAGTTCATTTCTTTAACGAGATCAAAGATGGACTTGGTTTTTGGCTACGTGGTCTAGCATGAACTATTAGGTTGATCTAATCAAGACTAATTAAACCAGTTGGTATCTAAGATAAACTAGATTGGTGGTCTTTAATTGGTAGCCCGCTTACCTGACCATTTCTGATGGTGTCTAAGGCAAGCTTTGGCAAACCCTCCCACTGATCGAACTTACCTGATCTCTTGGTAAAATTATATTTTAATTGGATCACTTGACTATTTGCGCTGACCCATGTCAGCTAGGTAAATTAGTGTGACTGATTTAGGTACTCCTAGACCAATCTATTAATGATGTTCCTTAAGCTGACTTAGTGAAACCAGTGAGACGATCATAACAGGCTAGTTCATCTGACATTCCCTCATCTTCAAATTAAATCTACTAAAATTATTAGGTTTTTAAAATGAAATAGTTATTGTGATAACTAGATTATAGCCTCCCATTAAGTGGATGATAATGAGTCCATTAGTTGGATAATCATTGGAGACCCAAAGGCTTGGTGTTTATCGCCTAATGGAATTATCATTCATTATATGATTTCTTTACTGCTTCTTTCTAAATGGTGGTTAGATTAGCCAACTAAAGTTGGGCCTAATCATTCATTAGTTTGATGGGCCAAGTATGGTCATATTAATGGTTGGACCTAACTGGATCTTTTCAATGGATGCCAAAGCCTACTGATTAAGAACTGGAGTAAAAAAAAATAATTATTAGAAATTATTTAGAGAAATAATTGGTTATGAACCTATTCATAGATGTACATGGGTTGGCCAATCAAAGTTGGGCTCATGTACAGTCTGTGTGGATTCTAGTACCAACTAAGGAATTAGAGTAATTCTTCAAATTGAAGCTTGAGGCTACTAGTTTGAATAAAATAGTAGGAGAAACCTTTTGATTAAAGTCCAAATCTTTAGGTTCAATGAATCAATTACTAATTCAATTTTTGGTTCTTTTTATGCAGTTAAATCCAAACCATAGTTGCTCCATTCATTGTTAGATAGTGATAAACTTATGAGGTATAATTTCGATAATAAGTATCGAAAGTTAAATATTGTTCAGCAGCACAAAGTGATTCGTGCTAGGGCCTCTATGCCCAGATTAAACATAAGATCCAAGAATAACCAATATTAGGCAAAGTGCTATAAAGAGCAGAGACATTGGAAGAGGAACTATCCTCAGAATCTTGATTTTCATGACCCCAACAGGCTACATAAGAGAGATGAGCAAGTAGTTGCGGATCAAGGATGTGATATGATAACACCTTGTAATTTCTTTGTTTGTGATATTTCTACTTGGGTATTGGATACCAAAAGTCCTATCCATATTTGCAATAAGTTGCAAGAACTTCAAATTAGTAGAAGATTTAAAAATAATTAGTGATTCTTGAATGTTGAAGATGGAAGGTCTGTTCCAGTTCTAGCTAAAGGAATAGTTCAACTTATTCTCAATACTAATATTATTTTTTTAAATGAATGTCATTATTGTCCTTTCTTTCTGTTGAATATAATTTTTGTTGGCCTTTTGGCCAAAAATGGTTATCATTTATCTATAAAGAGAGATTATTGTGATATTATTATGAATGATATTACAATAATGCAAGGATAATAAAAAAATGGTATTTACATTTTATCATAGCCTGTGAGTATAATGTACAATTCTAGAAAACACACTAGATTAGATAATGTCTCTGATATTTACCTATGGCACTACAGGCTATGTCACAAAAATAATGTTAAGGGTAAATCCCACTCAAGTCAAAGTTCGGTCTAATGTTCGATCGGACTTCTCTACAAGTCAAACTCCTTCCAGACTTCTCCTTCAATAGGACTTCTCTGTAAGTCAAACTCCTTTAGGATTTCTCCTTCGATCGGACTTCTTTGCAAGTCGAACTCCTTCGAGACTTATCCTTTGGTCAGACTTCTCTGCAAGTCAAACTCCTTCAGGGCCTCTCCTTCGGCCAGACTTCTCTGTAAGCAGATCTCCATCTGGACTCCTCCAACAGACATCCATCCAGACTCCTCCAGCGGATCTCCTTCTGGACTCCTCCAGCGGATCTCCTTCCAGACTCCTCTAGTAGACTTTCGAACTCCTTCAAGCCAGACTCATCCAGTCACAGGCCTTCTGCTCTCTTTGTAGCTAGATTCTATCAATTGACAAGAAGAATTCCTTTCAATCGAATCCCCTACGATAACCCAGAAGGACCTCATCATCTACGCAAGTTCAGCTCTCAATACAATGCAAACTGACCTACATGCTGACGAACCTAAAGGAGCCCAAACTTCTCAAAAACTATTGTGACTTGAAGCTCTTCACTGCTAGTGCCTACTCCATCTGAACTTCGACCATTAATCCCCAACGGGCTAGCAAATCATGACAACAAACACCACTCTCGACTGGTAAGTCACAATAGCAGACACCACTCTTCATAACAAATCCTACGTGGCCCCGAGCGGCCCACTACCAGATGGTTATGGCTATTACCATTAGTTTGTTACATGCTCCATCTATAAAAGAGATCCTACAGATATGCTTTTCTTGAAGCTCTCTTCTTCTTTTTGACACTACTACATTCTTTCCTGAGCACTCCATTTATGTTGGATAGAAGAGCTGATATGATCGTCGGAGGGCTCTATTAGAGCCACCACCTCCGACTCCAGATAGGACTTCTATTTTGCAGGACTCCAGTGAGGACCTCATCTTCCCCAACTCCAACTTTGCTTCGGCATCAATCAGATTCTACACCAACAGGATTGACACTAGAGGAAGGAACTTGAGCTCTTGTTCTAAAAGGAGTGCTCAATCGATCCTGCATGCTTTCTTTTCCAAGGGTCATCTCCATTCTCCCCCTTGACCTTAAAAATGCCTCCAAAGAAGATGACCACTCAAAGATCCACCACCTCTACCATTAGATCTGAGCTAAATTTGCTTTCTTCGATGCCATCACCGGCACCACAACCTCCTCCACCAACGATAATGATGGATCCAAAGCAATTTAACTTATTGGTACAGTAGTTTCGTGGTTTCACCGAAATGGTGTAGGCCATGCAGCAACCCCTAGCAGCTGTCCAGTCGAAAAATCCCTCATCGGGATGTCAAGAACCAATCCCAAGGAGGCACACTTGGGTCAACAGACCTGATACTCTTGAAAAGGGGAAGTAGAGGGTAGAGAACTCCTATTCCAATCATGATTCTTCTTTAGAGGAAATCTTTTCTAGCTATAGTCGTAAACTCTCCAAGATCCACGATCAAGATCAAGTCCTCGATTGAGAAATTCAAGAAATGGATCGACGGATTAAGGAACCCTACCATGCTGCCCTAGATAACTATGATAACATCTGTACTGACCTCCTTTCTCCTAGAGAATCATGCACAAGTCGATCCCGTCGAACTTCAAGCCCCCCAATTCGAGAGCCACGATAGAACCACTAATTTGGTTGACCACCTGGTGGTCTTTCGGATCATGATGCTGCTTCATGGAGCATCAGACATCATCTTGTGCCGAGCTTTTCCATCCACTTTAAAGGGAGCAGCGAGAAACTGATACTCGATGCTATGATTAAGTACGATCTTCTTCTTTGATCAAATGAGCCATCAATTTGTAGCTCATTTTGTCAGTAGCCAATGTCCAAGGTGAGGCTCAGACTCTCTCATCAACATCAAAATGCAGGAAGGGGAGACCATCTGAGCTTATGTCAACTGCTTCAATGCCGCTACACAGGAGGTCCAAAATTTGACTAGTCGGTTGCCATGGCCGCACTTAAAGATGGCCTTTAGAAGAATGATCTGCTATTCTCCCTAGAGAAGAAGTACCTTAGGGATTTTGTTTATTTGCTAGCTTGGGTTGAAGGTTATGCTTGAGCAAAGGAAGCCTTCAAAGTAAAGGATGATGAAGCTGCGAGAGAGCGATAGGCAAAAAAATTTAGCAAGCCCACAATTAAAGAAAAGATAAATAAAGTTCGGCCATGCTCGTGGACTCTCTCTGAGTGCAAGCGAGTCCAAACTCTCCCTCGAGCTCATCATCAAAGAAGCCTTGATAGGAGGGTGTGAAGAAGTTCTCATCCTAGAAGGTTCCAGAACTACGTCCCCCTCAATGCTCTGAAAACTCAATTACTGATGAAGATTAAGGAGCAGTTACCGAGGCTAGAAAGGATGCACACTCACCCTGGCAAGCACAATCCAAATAAGTACTATCTTTACCATCGTGATCACGATCACGATACTGAGGAATACATTCAGCTTCAAGATGAGATCGAGGAGCTTATCAAGCGAGGTCAGCTGGATTGATTTCTACGATGCCAATTTGAGGCAAGGGAAGATTAGCCAAGGGCACTACCACAATCAGAACCACTGAGGAGGAAGGAGCAGCCAAGGGATCGGCCATCCCTCGGCATCATCAATACTATCTCTAGGAGACTTCGGTAGGAGGAGGTCGACGGGTCTGAGGGGTCGGCTAAAAGGTGGAGAACTGAGGAGCCCATTACTTTTACTGAAGAAGATGCAAAAAAAGTTTAGTTTCCGCATAGTGATGGGATTGTAATTACTTTAAATATTATAGATTATGATGTATGCCACATTCTTGTTGATAATGGATGTTCAATCGATGTCTTATTTTATGATGCTTTCTCCAAAACGTCTATACCTAATAACCGACTCAGACCAATGAATTCTTCATTGGTTGGCTTCACTGGTGATGTAGTTATAGTTGAAGGCGTAATAACTTTACGTGTAGTTGTAGGATGATACCCAAAGCAATCAAGGGCGCATGTGGACTTTCTAGTGGTGAAAGCTCTATTTGCTTACAATGCTATCCTTGGTTGACCTGGTCTAAATATACTTCAAGCAGTAGTGTTGATCTACTATTTGAAAATGAAGTTTTCAACAAGTTATGGGATTGGAGAGGTTAGAGAAGATCAAGCTTTGGCAAGGCATTGCTATTCAATCACCGTGCAAAAGGGTAAGCAGTCCGACCCTTGCCTAGTTGATGGGTTGGATGTATGGGACGACCTTGCAGAAGAAAGGGGAGAACCAATGAAAGATCTTGTCTCAGTTTCTTTGGATGATGAAAATAAAGAGCACATGGTGCAGATCGGCTCTAATTTGGGAGCAAGTGTACGAGAGAAGCTATCAAATTTTTATGGAGAAATATGGATGTTTTTGCTTGGATCTCCGCAGACATGTCAGGAATTGATGTCGAAGTCCTAGAACATCGACTGACTGTTGATCCGAAGTATTGACCAATGAAAGAAAAGGTACGCAGCCATGCCCTGGAGAGATAGAAGGCAATTGTAGAAGAAGTTGACAAGCACCTCAAGACTAGATTCATCTAAGAAGTCTCCTATTCAAACTAGGTTTCTAATGTGGTTCTTGTCAAGAAGGCAAATGGCAAATGGAGGATGTGTATAGACTTTAAGAAGCTGAACAAGGCTTGCCCAAAAGATAGTTACCCCTTGCCTAGAATTGATCAATTGGTGGACGTAACTTTGGACCATGAGCTCGTCACCTTTATAGATGCCTTCTCCAGCTACAACCAAAATCGAATGGCACTGAAGGATTGTTGAAAATTATATCCCAAAGCCAATCGTCAGCCTGTTGATGGTTGAGATATTATAATTAATTTATTAATTAATAAAAATATATTGTTATCTTTTTCATCATAAGTTTACATCTTCTAATGAACTTCATTATTGGGATGAAGTCCTTAGGATTGTTTAGTTTCGATAAAGAGAGGATTTATTGATTAGTCCTTAAATTTGTTCATGATCAAATGATAGGCCATTAATTTGGACGACAGCGTCTATTGAGCATAGGTCATTATATGCCATATAGGTTGGTTGTCCTCTTTACCAAGGAGTATGAAAATACTGGTATGGCATACAGATAAAATGTATGGATACATCATCATTGAACGTGACCAATTCTAGAGCAGTCTACTATTGAGAATGTCTCTAATGAGATATAGGTATAAGTATCCCTTAGACCTGAGATCATCTTAGTGACTTGCAAGTAACTCACTGTACTTTAGTATCAGACTAACTAAATTTCTAATTTAGTAATGGAAGGCTACTGGGCACAGTCAAGTACTTGCAAAGTTGGAGTGTGATCAAGATGGAATTGATCACTCCAAGAGTTGGAGAAGAATATATCACGGTATTTCAATATAGCAAAATCTTGGCCAGGATAATTCATGAGATGGATTTGGTATTTTAAAAAATAATGTGGATAGCTTGATCAGAGTTGATTGTTAAACTCTAAGGTATCCTACAAGTATTTTGCTTAAGAGGATGAATTATATAGAAACAATATCTACATGAGTTCTAAGGATGGTGTTCTATAACTTCGACCTATCCGACCGTCGGATATCATTGCTAGATGATCACTTCGATTGGTATAGAAATTTATTTCTATGCTATCAACTTAGGTTCAAACCTATGAGGTCACACACAATAGAGCATATGACCTGATCGGATGGTTGATCAACAATTAAGAATCGTTCTAGGGTTAAACAAGCAATACGATTAGTGTTTAACCTAGTGCAAGTGTTGCACAAGGATTGATTAGTAATTGAATTGCTAATAAGCTTAATTTAATTAAACTAATAAGCTGAGATTAAGTTTAATTAAATATAATTTAATTAGATTTAGTTTTGACTTGATTGGATCAAGTTCAATTGGTTTATTGGATAAGCTGTGCAAGGAAGAACTAGTCCTAGTCTAACTAGGACTCGAATTAACCCAATTTTCTAATTTGATTAAAAAATAAATTAAAATTAAATTAAATTTAATATAATTTAATTAAGTTCTTAAATAGATTAAGATCTTATTTAATTAAGTTGATTTAATCTTGATTTTATTTGGTTAAAAGATCTTGTTTGATCAAGTCAACATAGGAGTCCTAGTGTGACTAGGACTCCTACCTCCTTGCGCCACCTGGGTCCCAATGCACTCTATACCTATTTTTTATATATTTTTTATGGAAAATCACTTTTTTTCTTATTTTCACTCTCCCTCCAAGTCATATATGGAAGTTAGGTGGAAGACCAACTCAAAGGAGGAATTGGTTTTGCTTAGGATTCTATGAGATAGAATCCTTGTTGACCAAAGTATCTTCCCTTGAGTGCCACCCTCTCTTTTAATTAATTCTTCTCTTATTTTATGAAAATAATCTCCTTTTTTGAGTGCCCACCCTTGCTGGTCCATGCCAAAAATTATGGAGGAGGCACCCAAGAGTTGGGTGCCCCAACAACTTCTGATGTTTGGATATTCCTAGTCTATGAATTTAACCTAAATTGGACTCTTCTTTTTCCTTATTTATTGGATGAATTTTGTTCTAATTTTTTTGTAAAATATAGAGCATTGGGAGTGGTTTGGGGTGTGCAAAAATCAGAGGAAGAAGATCCTTGGGCGTGGGGGTTACATAGGCACCAAACTAGGTGTCTAGGTGAGAAAAAAGAGAAGAAGAGGGTCTTCTTCTAAGGCTATTTTATTATCAATCTCTCCTCCATTCTTTTTGAGTTTTCTTGAGAGAGTCTCAGATCAACAAACTCTCATCTTCTTTGTCATATTTTGAAGAGTCCAAATTTTGAAGAAGGGAGCATCGAATCGACCATCGAAGAAGGATCAACATAATACTAGTATGCTATGCTGATTTTCTACATCAAACTTTAGATCAGAGATTGTAGGCTCGTATGGACGACTCCTGGAGGTTGGACGCATGTGCAGATCATGACTTCATCCTCAAGCCTAGATCAGTAAGTTAGAATATCTAAACTTACTCAGATAATAGATCTGATCTATAAACTTCATACCTGCATTTGACGTTGTGTAGATCTAGGTTGATTTGATCAACCTTTTTCTTTTTTACTTGATTTTAATTTTGATTTAATATCATGCCTTAATCATATAATAGATCCGAGATATAGGTATTTACATAGTTATTTAAATAAATTTTAAATTTATTTAAGTCTTTCGATGCAAGATCTTGAAAAAGTTTCAAGATCTACCTATGAAACACTAGATCCGGTTCCTTTAATTGGTATCAGAGCCAGGTTCTTGTTACAAAATTTTTGTGTATGCTTAGATTATTTCTTAGATTAGATCTAATTTATAATATAATTATTAATTTTAAAACTAAAAGTAAATAAATAAATAAATAATAAAATATTTAGATTGCGTGGACTACTATAAGGTTTATCCCTTATAGTGAATAGGTTGTTCTAGTACGTGCTGATCTAAAATATTGATCATAAAATTTTAGATTAGATCTAAGATATTTTATGATCTAATTAAAAATATTTTAATCTAATTTTAATCTTCATAAATATGTTAGATTTGATCTAGAAAAATTTTTGATTGATTATTATTGAAACAATTTTAATTACATGAACTTGTTTAGATTAGATCTAAAGTAGTTTTATGTTTATTTTACTTGCATATTGATTATGAATCAAACATGCAACTTGATTGATAAAACTATGTTGTAAAAATATTTTATAAATATGAAAATTATTTTCAAAAAGTTGAACCCCAACCCTCAGCCCAAAACTTAATTGAGAATTAAGAAGTTGATTGATTAGGATCTAGGATTGTGAATTGAAGATCCTAAGACACAAATCATAACATATTGGGTTAAATGGGTTAGTAGGGATTAGGTCTATTAATTTGGTTAGACCTAAGGTTAGATTAAAGAATGAATTTAATTATAGAATTGACTAAATTTAATTAATTATTGTCTTAGACTAGGTCAAGGATTCTCTAGATCAATTTCAATAGTTGTAGTTGGTCAAGTCCATGTCTTTAACAAGACCCAAGATAGACTTGATTCTTGGCTATGCAGTCTAGCACAAACTATTAGGTTAATCTAATTAAAACTAATTAAACCAGTTGGTGTCTAAGGTAAATCAGACCAGTGATTTTTAATTGGCAGTCTACTTACCTGGCCATTTTTGATGGTGTCTAAGGCAAGCCTGGCAGATCCTTTCACTGATTGAACTTACCTGGTCTCTTGGTGAGATTATATTTTGATCGGATCGCTTGACTGTTCGAGCTAACCCATGTCAGCTAGGTAAATTAGTTTGACTGATTTAGGTGCTCTTGGACCAGCCTATTAATGGTCTCCCTTATGCTGACTTAGTGAAGTTAGTGGGAGGATCATGACAAGCTGGTTAATATGACCTACTCACATCTATAAATAAATTCTCTAAAATTATTAGGTTTCTGAAATGAAATAGTTATATGATAACTGGATTATAGTCCCATTAAAGTGGATGATAATGGGTCCATCAGTTGGATAATCATTGGAGGTGCAAAGGCCTGGTGCTTATCAGTTGATGAAATTATCATTCATTATATGATCTCTTGGATACATCTTTCTAAATGGCGATCAGATGGGCCAATCGAAGTTGGGCCTGATCATTCATTGGTTGGATGGGCCAAGTATGATCATGTTATTGGTTGGACCTAGCTGGACCCTTTCTTGAGGAGGCCAAAGCCAATTGATCAGGGCCTGGGACAAAATTTAATTACTAAAAATTATTTGGAGAAATAATTGGTTATGAACCTATCCTTAGATGTACATGGGTGTGCCAACCAAAGTTGGGCTTGTGTACAGTCTATGTGGATTCTAGTACCCACTTAGAAATTAGGATAATTTATCGAATTAAAGGTAGAGGCTACTAATTTGAATAAAATAGTGGGATAAATCTTCTGATTAAAGTCCAAATCTTTAGGTTTAATGAATCAATTACTAATTAGATTTTGGTTTTTCTTTGTGTAGACATGGCCTCTTCTCTATCGCTCCGATCATTGTTGGACAATGATAAGTTGGTGGGATCCAACTTTAGTAGCTGGTACCAAAAGTTGAAGATTTTCCTGGAGCATGAACGGATCCTGTATGTACTGATGGATCCTGCACCTGAGAAGCCAGCTGCCAATGCACGTGGAACAGTCAGAGACACTTATCAGAAGTGGCTCAGTGATTGAACCATGGTGTGCTGCATTATGCTGGCTGCGATGAGCGATGAGTTCAGTCACAAGTTTGAGATAGCTCAGCCAAATGAAATGCTACAAGTGTTGGAGGATTCTTTTGGCACACCCGATGACGTTGAGTGACATAAGACTAGTTGTGCCATCTTTAATGCTAGAATATGGGATGGTGCGTCTATCACTGATCATGTATTGTACATGATTGAGCTGATAGAACGCTTAAGTAAGCTCAGCATTTTCTTGCACAAACAACTTGGGAAAGATGCAATACTGAACTCGCTGTCCAAGTCTTATCTCCCATTCCTTACACATTATAGAATGTCAAAGCCTGAAGTGGACTACCACGGGTTATTGAGGTTACTTCAGAACTTTGAGAAGGATCACCAACTCCATAAGGAGTCGGTGAACTTAGTGGGAGGTTCATCTTCTCGTTCTCGATCCTTTGGGAAAGGGAAGAAGAACAAGAAGAAGAAAGCCAAGAAGGTGCATGTTCAGGCTAGGACATCTATGCAAGCTCAAAGCCCAAAGACCAAGCCTGATAAGAGTCATGCCAAATGCTTCTTTTGCAAGAAGCAGGGCATTGGAAGAGGAACTGTCCTTAGTACATTGCCTCCTTAGACTCAAATAGGCAAAGAAAGAAGCAAGCTATTGTTGGACATGGTATTTATATGATAACTCCTTGCAATTTCTCTATTTATGATATTACTGACTGGGTATTGGATACTGATAGTCTTTACCAAATTTGCAATTTCTTGCAGGGGTTGCAGTTTAGTAGAAGATTCGAGCAAGGCGAGAGATGAAGGAAAAATCCTATTTTTTGGGTTAGGTTCATTCAGATCTGATTGGATCAAGAGGGATATTTCAAAAAAAAAATTTCTTAAATCTAAATCAGATCTGAGACTCTTCAAATCTAATCTTATTAATTTGATAAAATAAAATAAAATAAATTAAATCTAATTTAATTATACCTATATTTTGGGTAATCCAATTATCCTATGATGATCTCGATGTTTGCCTGAGGTTCTGGTTGTAGCCATACAAACGCCTAACCTCTACTGGTATCCACTTAGACATGATCTAAAGATCTTCTCCTTCTCAATCTATGCTCCAAAAATCAAATCTGGATCTGATCCTAAAGATCTTCAAAATAACTTTTGAAGATCAGTCGTTGTCTCTTGCAGCAGTGCTACCATCTTCATTTTCTGTCGCCTTTCTCTTGCTTCGATCACACCAAACTCAAGCCCAAGAACTCTTGGATGTGGATAGGAGAGAGAGGACTAGAAGGTGGCATGGAGAAGGAAGGAGAGAAGCTTTGTGGCATGGGCAAAGGGTAGAAGCTCTCAATTCTCGATGCAGACAGGGTTTATATAGATCCTGCTGCACCATGCAGTGCCACATCATCCCAGCCAATCAAAGACTCTTTGTGCAATCAGATCTAAATTTGATTGATGGGATGACATCATCTGATCCAATCAGATTAGAGTCCTTCATAAACCTCCTTAGATGGTGCCAAGACTAGTCAAATAGGACTCCTTGGTGACACCTAATTTGAAATCATGAAGCAACTTGGAGTCCCATTTGTATGGGACTCCAGGCATGATCCTCATGGGGCGCACACCTCCATAGGCATGTGCCCCCTCCATTTCTGCTTTTTAGCAAGGGGACAAAGCCCTATGTTCTCTCATATGGGTGCATGACATATGGGCAGATGTCTAAGTGTCAAAAGTCAATATTTGACCAAAGTCCAAAGATAAGATTTAGCAGGTGATGAAAAATTATAGGTGTTGTCTTAAATTTATATCATAAATTAAGACAACCCTTTTTTGATCTGGACAAGCTCCACTCAGACCAAGTAAAGGTTCCTAAGTGAGCCTAAACACATTTGGCTTAGTCGAGACAAGCTTTAATGATTGTTGAAGGAGAACATTAGGCTCAACCATGTGCTAGCACGATTTTCTTGAACCTAATTGAATCTTATTCAAATAAATTATACGGGATTAGTCCAATTGATGATATCCAGATCCAAACCATTGTTTGTGTGATCCAGTTAGATTCAATTTCGTATGGTAATGGGATACATCGCGATCTCTATCATCGATAACATAGAAACACCTTTCGATGGATCCGAACTTTTCTGATTCAAACAACTAGTATGATCGATCATCCAGATCATTCTAATTGCTCTCAAAATCTACCAGTGACACCTAGTAATATATGGTGGCAACCCATTAGAACTAAAAATAAACCTCTTGGTGCAGTTACCTGTGTGATTAAGTTCCTCTATCTTGAGTTCTGATCGGATTAGGGTTAAGGTGATCTCATCAAACCCTAATTTTTGTCATATGAATTAATCATTCGATTCAAGTCTAATGTGAAAACCCTAATAGAAACTCTTTCTATTATTTCACTCTGCCTTGGCCATGGGCTTATGGACTTGATTCTCACGATCATCATAGGGCTGCTCCTCATCTACTGAGATAGATAGATCCCCTATCGGTGCAATCCAATTTTTACAATGAACATGCTATAGCCAACATACACCTCAAGGTTTCAAATGGTTAGGAGACTGAGTTATGGTGTAGTCAAACAATAACACCCTCAAGGTGAACTGTCGATGCACCTCAGGTCAAAGAACTAGACATATAGCTATAGCTTCAAGCTGGACATCGACGAGAAGGTAGACTTTCTCATGACTACTCGAGGTGGTCACACTCAGTGCCCTCATTCTCTAATGAGTACCTATACTCTTGCTTCGGTGTCTCTACATCGTAGACTCAAGACTCATCTACCCAAAAGAAGTAAACATACACCAACCTTTCGGATCAATCACCATCCTCATGATGATCCTATGATCAAGAGCATTTTATGAGTTAATAATGAAAATTCATGTCTTAAATTTTCAACTCTTGAAAATATGAACCATCATTATCATTAACTCAAGGGATGTATCACAGACACTTTCAAATACACATTATGATAGAAAATAATCCATCTTATTATTTATAGTCAAAATTATAATTTTGCCCTTAAATGTATATTACAAGTGTCAGCCAATTCTAGATTTTAGGGCACACATATCTAACAAACTCCCACTTGATCTAAAGCCAATTGGCTACAAACCTAAGTCCCATCTTCTCAAAATGGATTTCGACCTTCTACTGGCCCAATGGCTTTATGAGTGGGCCTGCCATATTGTTTGTAGAGTCGACTCTCTTGACCTCGACATAACCTTTCTCAAGGTAATCATGGATGAGATGATATCGCCGCTCGATGTGCTTGGATTTCTGGTGAGACCTCAGCTCCTTAGCAAGGACTATGGTATCATTGTTGTTGCAGTACAGAGGAATGGCATCCGATGGCATCACTTCGATCTTTGTGGTGAATTTCTTATACCAAAATGTCTACTTCACAGCTTCTGATGCAGCGATGTATTCTGCTTTCATGATGGAATCTACTTTCACTGTCTGCTTGAAACTCTTTCAACTGATAGCACCACCATTACACACAAATAGACTCCCAGATGTTGACTTTTGATCATCTATATCAGACATAAAATCCAAGTCCGTATAACCCTAGGCTTGGAGTTCTCCACTACCAAAAATCAACAACATATTCTTAGTTCTTCTCAAGTACCTAAGGATATAATTCATAGAAGTTCAATGTTCTTCACCTGGATTTGATTGATATCTACTCGTGACACTCATAGCATGAACTATATCAGGTCATGTACATAACATGGCATACATGAGGCTCCCTATTGTTGAAGCATAAGGGATCCTACTCATACATTCAATCTTCTCTGGTGTGTTGGGACACATTTTCTTGGAGAGATGAATGCCATATCTGAAGGGTACCAATCCCCTCTTGGAGTATTCCATGCTAAACCTCTTTATCACTCTCTATATACATCTTCTATGGAAAACCTAGCATCCTATTCGGTCTATCTCTATAGACTTTGATTCCTATAATGAAGGATGCTTCTCTTAGGTCTTTCATAAAGAATTCTTTAGATAACCACATTTTAACCATGGTCAATATGGGAATATCATTCCCAATAAGGAGGATATCATCCATGTATAGTACGAGGAAGATAGTAGCGCTCCTACTAACCTTTTTTAAAATACAAGGTTTTCTCTCATTTTTGATGAAACCAAATAATTTGATCACATCATTAAAACGAGTATTTCAGCTCCAAGATGCTTGCTTGAGTCCATATATGGACCTTTGCAGCTTGTATACTTTGTGATTAGTATCATTGGATATGAAACCTAGCGGCTGTTCCATATAGATATCTTCCTCAAGGTATCCATTTAAGAATGCTGTTTTCACGTCCATTTGCCATATTTCATAATTGAAATAAGTTGCAACAACAAGTAATGCGCAGATGAATTTTAGCATAGCTATTGGCGAAAAGATATCCTGATAGTCAATGCCTTCGCACTGACTATACTCTTTTGCCACTAATCTAGCTTTGAATGTCTCCACATTCCCATCTGCACCAATCTTTCTCTTATAGATCTATTTACACCCAATATGTACTATACCTTCTGGTGGATCTACCAAGGTCTAGACTTGTTTGAGTGCATCAAGTCAATTTCTGACTTCATTTTCTCTAACCATTTTTTGGAGTCGATATCCGATATTGCCTCATCATAGGTTTTGGGATCACCATGAACCCCATTACCTACGAGGAACATTTTCTCTACTTTCTCTAAAATAGTACCTAAGTACCTCTCAGGAGGATGGAAAACTCTTTTCGATCTATGAGGTGGAGGAGGTGGTGATTGTATTGGCTCAACCTAATTTGATTCCATAGGATCCTTAGCTCATTACTCTTGAGAGACTTTCTCCTCTAGCTTGATCTGCTTTCCAATGCTGCTATCTTGAATAAATTATTTTTCAAGAAAGATGGTATGCCGACTTACAATCACATTGTGATCTTCTAGAATGTAGAAATAATTTTCTAATGACTCTTTAGGATATCCTATGAATCGAGCTCCAAAGGACCTATAGTCTAACTTGTCCGCTTGTTGTCTTTTGATATGAACCGAACAATCCTAAATTTTGAGATGACTTAGACTTAGTTTCTTATCATGCCATATCTCATATGGTATGGTAGGAACGGTTTTAGATGGAACCCTATTCAATAAATATATTATAGTTAATAGACTATATCCCCAAAAAAAATCAGAAAGGTCTGTGAAGCTCATCATGGATCGAACCATACCTAATAGGATCCGATTTCTTTATTCTGAAACCCCACTAAGTTGAGGCATTCCAGGTGGAGTCCATTGATAGACTATACCATTTTGCTTGAGATAGTTTAAAAATTTTTAACTAAGGTATTCACCTCCTCGATCTGATCGAAGAATCTTAATGAATTTTTCAGTTTGCTTTTCGACTTCATGTCTGAATTTCTTAAACTTTTCAAAAGCTTCAGACTTGTGTCTCATAAGATACAAGTACCCATATCGAGATAAATCATCGATAAAGATTATGAGGTAATCAAATTTGCCTCTAGCCAACACATCAAACGGGCTGCACACATCAATATGTATTAGGACAAGTAGATCTATGGCCCATTCCCCATGTCCTACAAAAGGGAGCTTAGTCATTTTGCCATGAAGACATAATTCAAAAATTGGATATGACTCAGAAGTCAATAGACTCAATAGCCTGATTTTCTCTAATTTTTTAACCTTATCTTGAGCTATATGACCTAGCCTTAGGTGCCATAGATACCTATCATTTGGACTATCCCTGGGTCATTTTACGGTATTCACATTTTGCTCGATATTAAAGACAGATACATCAACATGTAACTCGAAGAGACCGTTAATGAGGAAACCACTTGCAATTTTATTTCTTTCATAAAGAATATTACAATGGTCCTTAAGAAAATTAATTACATAGCCTTCTTATACTAAACATGAAATAGAAATTAAATTTCTGCTTACGGCAGGCACATAATAACAATCCCAAAGTACTAAATCTAAGTCAGATGGTAGTCGAAGAGAATAGGTTCCCACGGCCACAGCAGCAACCTTGCTCCATTTTTGATGTGTAAGATCATCTCACCATCCCTCAACCTCCTGCTATCCTCAAGATCCTACGTAGAAGTTTACAAATGAGCTCTAGAACCATAGTCAAGCACCCAACTAGATGCAGAAAAAATCATAAAGTTAGATTCAATAACGAGCATACCTCCAGAAGGACCTGTCTCCTTCTTATTCTTTAGGAAGGCCAGGTATGCAGGATAGTTCCGCTTTCAGTGGTCATCAGTATTGCAATAGAAATACTTTCCTTTGTCAGCGGCCTTCTTCTTCAGCTCTGCCTTTCTTTTCTTTTCACCTTCCACCTTCTACCTTTTCATAGACTTCTTCTTTCCAAAAGACTTTCTCTTGGAAGAAGTCCATTTCATAGCAAATACTGAGGCTTTAGAACCTTTCATTGAAAGCTCAGTAGTAATCAGCATATCCATAAGCTCAACTAGAGTATTTTGAAGTTTATGCATATGGTAGTTCATGATGAACTGCCCATATGCATTAGTCATGGATTGCAGAATTATATCATTCTACAAATCCAGGCCAAACTTCACTTCGAGCTTCTCAATCTCTTCCAAGTCTTTGACCATCATCAGACAATGATCTTGAACTGACTGTCCATCATGCATTTTAGCCTTGAATAGTCATTTAGTGATCTGATATTTGACTGCGTGACTCTGTTCACCAAATATCTCTTACAAGTGAGCCAACATTTGATGGACAGTCTTGATATCTTCATGTTGGCATTGAAGCTCATCAAACATCGAGCCCAATATTTAGTATCTGACCTCATTATCTTCATTCATCCACTTGTCAAGAGATGCTCTCTATTCAGCGGATGGACGGGTTGGTAAGACGGGGGGATCTTGGTCCAATACATGAGTTAATTTCTCAAAACCCAAAATGATTTTGAAGTTTTGGAGCCAATCCTTGTAACTTGGTCTGGTCAGTCTATGGGTGTCCAAGACATGAGCTAGTGGGTTGGATGCAGACATTTTTCTTTTTCCTATAGAGAGTCAAAGTTTCTAGTTAGATTTTGTAATTAAGACTCGACCAATTTATTTACAGATTTGATTTTTAAACAAATTAGCTTCCACTATTTTCTTCAGATCCCTACATTCTCTTTATAGAGATGCAAAAATCTTAATAATTAATAATTTTTAGTGGGTGGTACAGTTCCACCAACTGACTCATCACGTCACCTAATAGTTAATGGTGATGGGTTAGCCAATGAGTGAACAACTATAGTCCAATGATTCTCTAATTATGGTGCATCCATGTTTGATCTCTAATTCATGAATCTTACTGTGCCCAAAATACTGATCCACTTCTTAGTTAAGTTAGACACACCATTTACATGAAGGAAAATCCTGATTTCTCGGACCAAGTTCGTTCAGAGCTGATTGGATCAAGAGATATATTTCAAAATTTTTTTTTGATCTAAATCAGATCTGAGATATTTTAGATCTAATTTCTATTATTTTAATAATAAAATTAAAATATAGATAAATTAAATCATATTTAATTTACCTTGATGTAGGGTAATCCTATTACCCGTTGATGATCCTGTAAGCAGTGGAAGGTTCTGGATCTAGCCACGCAAGTGCCTGGCCTCCATCGGTATCCACTTGGGCTGAGTCTAGAGATCCTCTTCTTTTCTATCATGTCTCCAAAAATCAGATCTGAATCTAATTTAGAGAATCTTCAAAATAGCTTTTGAAGATCAACAGTTGTCCTTTGCAGCAGCGCAGCCTTTTAGCTTTCTGTCGCCTTTCTCTCGCCTAGATTGCACCAACTTAAATCCCAAACTACTTTGGGCATGGAGAGGGGAGGGAGAAGATGGACTTGGCATGGAGGAGGAGGAGGAAGGCAGCCTTGGGGCATGGGGAATTTTTAGATATGTTTTGAGTTGGGTGCAGGGTCTTATTTATAGACTATGCGTGATCCAACTCCTCTTCTTTCCAACCAATCACAACCCTTTGTGAAATCAGATCTAGATCTGATTGGTGGGAATAGAGTCCCTTGGATTCATCCTTAGATGGCACCTAAGATCAGTCAAAGTTGGTTCTTAGGAGGAGTCTAATTGGAATCCAAAAAGGAGATGGTGTCCTAGTCCAATAGGGACTACTGGGCGCCTCCAGCTTGGGCGCATGCCACCCTTGGCGTGCACCCTCCTCCTTGCTAGGATCTGGCAGGGGGACAAGCCTCCACCAGCTCTCCAATTGGTGCATGACACATGGATAGAAGTCAGAGTGTCAATGGTCAACATTTGACCAGTCAAAGGTCAACTTTTGATCAAAGTCAAAGGATGAGAAATGGTAGGTGACCAAAATTGGCAGGTATTATCTTACAAAATAAGATAACCCTTTTCTGACCTAGATAGGCTCCAGTCAGATCAGGTGAAGGCCTCTGATTGAGCACAAATTTCTTTGGCTCAGTCAGGACAACTATTTATGATAGTAAAAGAAGAACGTTAGGTTCAATCGAGTGCTAGCACGATTTCTTTGAACCTAATTGAATCTCATTCAGATCAATTGAACTAGATCAGTTCAATTGATGATCACCAGATTCAAACCCTTATTTGTGTGACCCAGTTAGGTTCAGTTCTGTATGGTAATGGGATATGTCATGATCTCTATCAACGACATCATCGAAACTCCTTTCGATGGATCAGAACTCTTCTGATTCGAACAGCTAGAATGATCGATCATCTAAATCATTCTAATTGCTCCCAAAATCCACCAGTGACACCTAGCAGTATATGGTGGCAACCCATCAGAGCTGAATGCGAACCTCTTGGTGCAGCTACCTATGTGATTAAGTTCTTCTATCTTGAGCCCCGATCAGATTAGGGTTAAGGTGAACTCGTCAAACCCTAGTTTCTATCATATGATGTAATCATTCGATTCAAGTCCGATGTGAAAACCTAAATAGAAACTCTTTCTATTATTTCACTCTACCATGGCCATGGACTTCTGGACTTGATTCTCATGATCATCATAGGGCTGCTCCTCTACCACCGAGGTAGATAGATTCCATCTTGATGCAATCCAGTTCCTACAATGAACATGCTATAGCCAACATACACCTCAGGGTTCCATATGGCTAGGAGACCGAGTTATGGTGTAGTCAAACTATAACACCCTCAAGGTGAACTGCCGATGCACCTCAGGTCAAAGAACCAGACACACCACTGCAGCATCGAGTCAGTCATTGACGAGAAGATAGACTTCCTAATGACTACTCGAGGTGGTCACGCTCAGTGTCCTCGTTCTCTAATGAGTACCTATACTCTCGCTCCATTGTCTCCACATCGTAGACTCAAGACTCATCTACTAAAAAGAAGCAGTTGTACACCAACCTTTCGGATCAATCACCATCCTCATGATGATCCTAAGGTTGGGTGCATTTTATGAGTTAATAATGATTATTCATGTCTTAAATTTTCAACTCTTGAAAATATGAATTACCATTACCATTAGCACAAAGGATGTATCACAGACACTAAATACACATACGTGATAGAAAATAATCTATTTTATTGATTATAGTCAAAATTATAATTTTGCCCCAAGAAGTGTATTACAAGTGTCAGCCAATTTTGACTTCTAGGGCACATATGTCTAACAATCTCCCACTTGTCCTAAAGCCAGTTGGCTACAAATCTAAGTCCCATCATTTCAAGATGGGCTTCGAATTTTTGTTGTCCCAACGGCTTTGTAAATGGGTCTGCCGTATTGTCTACGTAGTTGACTCTCTTGATCTCGATGTAACCCTTCTCGAGGTAATCGTGGATGAGGTGGTATCGCCGCTCAATGTGCTTGGATTTCTATTGAGATCTCGACTCCTTAGCAAGGGCTATGGTGCCATTGTTGTCGCAGTATAGAGGAATGGCATCTGATGGCATTACTCCGATTTCTATAGCAAACTTCTTATACCAGAATGCTTCCTTCGTAGCCTCTGATGCAGTGATATATTCTGCTTTCATGGTGGAATCCGCTATCACGGTTTGCTTGAAACTCTTTCAGCTGACAGCACCACCACTGCACAAAAATAGACTTCTAGATGTCGACTTTCGATCATCTACATCGGATATGAAATCCGAGTCTATGTATCCTTGGACTTGAAGTTCTCCATTACCAAAGACGAACATTATATCCATAGTTCTTCTTAAGTACTTAAGGATACATTTTATAGAAGTCTAGTGTTCACCTGGATTTGACTAATATCTGCTTGTGACACTCACAGCATGGGCTATATCAGGTCGTGTACATAGCATGGCATACATGAGGCTCCCTATTATAGAAGCATAAGGGATCTTGCTCATGCATTTTATTTTCTCAGGTGTGCTAGGGCACATCTTCTTGGAAAGATGAATACCATGTCTGAAGGGTATTAATCCCCTCTTAGAGTTTTCCATACTAAACCTCTTTAGTACATCCTCTATGTACATCTTCTATGAAAGTCCTAGCATCCTATTTGGTCTATCTCTATAGACCATAATTCCTAGAATAAAGGATGCTTCACCTAGGTCTTTCATGGAGAATTCCTTGGACAACCATATTTTGACTGTCCTCATCATGGGAATATCATTTCCAATAAGGAGGATGTCATCCACGTACAATACGAGGAAGACAACAGCGCTCCCACTGATCTTTTTGAAGACACACAGTTTCTCTTCATTTTTGATGAAACCAAATATTTTGATCACATCATTAAAACGAGTGTTCCAGCTCCGAGATGCTTGCTTAAGTCCATATATGGACCTTTGCATCTTGCAAACCTTATGATCAGCATCACTGGATATGAAACCTAGTGGCTGTTCCATATAGATATCTTCCTCAAGATATCCATTTAAGAATGCCATTTTCACGTCCATTTGCCATATTTCATAATCAAAATAGGCTGCAATGGCAAGCAATATGCGGATGGATTTGAGCATAGCCACTGAGAAAAAGGTATCCTGATAGTCAATGCCTTCGTGTTGACTATAACCTTTTGCCACTAGTCTAGCCTTAAATGTCACTACATTCCCATCTGTACCAATCTTTCTCTTGAAGATCCATTTACATCCAATAGGTACTATACCTTCTGATGGATCTACCAAGGTCCAGACTTGGTTTGAGTGCATCGAGTCAATTTCTGACTGCATTGCCTCTAGCCATTTCTCGGAGTCGATATCTGATATCACCTCATTGTAGGTTTTGGAATCATCACTATGAGCACCATTACCTACGAGGAACATTTTCTCTACTTCCTCTGAAATAATACCCAAGTATCTTTCAGGGAGACGAAAAACTCTTTTTGATCTACGAGGTCGAGGAGGTAGTATTCTTATTAGCTCAACTTGATTTGGTTCCTATTGATCCTTAGCTCATTGTACTTGTGAGACTTTCTCATCAAGCTTAATTTGCTTTCTAATGCTGCTATATTGAATAAACTATTTTTCAAGAAAGATGGCATGTCGACTCACAATCACATTGTGATCTTCTGGAATGTAGAAATAGTATCCTAATGACTCTTTAGGATATCCTATGAATTGAGCTCTGAAGGACCTATACTCTAACTTGTCCGCTTGTTGTCTTTTAACATGAGCCGAACAATCCCAAATTCTGAGATGACTCAGACTTGATTTCTTACCGTGCCATATCTCATACGGTGTGGTAGGAATGGTCTTAGAGTAAACCCTATTCAGTAGATAAATTGAAGTTAACAATGAATGTCCCCAAAGAAAATTAGGAAGGTCTGTGAAGCTCATCATGGATCAGAGCAATCCAATAGAGTCCAACTTCTCCATTCTAAAACCCCGTTGAGTTGAGGTGTTCTTGGTGGAGTCCATTGAGAGACTATGCCATTTTTCTTAAGATAGTCTAGGAATTCTCGACTAAAGTATTCACCTCCTCGATCTGATCAAAGAGCCTTAATGAATTTTCTAGTTTGTTTTTCTACTTCATGTCTGAATTCTTTGAACTTTTCAAAAGCTTCAGACTTGTGTCTCATAAGATAGACATACCCATACCAAGATAGATCATCGATAAAGGTAATGAAGTAGACAAAATTGCCTCTAGCCGGCACATCAAATGGGCCACACACATCAGTATGTTCTAGGGCAAGGAGATCTGTGGCCCTTTCCCCATGTCCTACAAAAGGAAGTTTAGTCATTTTACCTTGAAGACAAGATTCATAAGTTGGATATGACTCAAAAGTCAATGGACTTAATAGCCCATTTTTCTCTAATTTGTTGATCCTATCTTCTGCTATATGATCTAATCTCAGGTGCCATAGATATCTGTCATTTGGACTATCCCTAGGTCGTTTGGCATTCACGTTTTGCTCGATAGTTAGAATAGGTACATCAATATGTAGCTGATAAAGACCATTAATAAGAAAACCATTTGCAATTTTATTTCTTTCATAAAGAATGTTACAATGGTCCTTTAAGAAGGTAATCACATAGCCTTCTAGTACTAAGCATGAAACAGAAATCAAATTCCTGCTAGCTGCAGGCACATAATAACAGTCTTTCAAAACTAAGTCTAAACTAGATGGTAATCAAAGAGGGTATGTTCCCACCGCCACTGCAGCAACTCTTGCTCCATTATCGATGCATAGGATCATGTCTCCATCCCTCAGCCTCTTACTATCCTCGAGATCCTGCATGAAAGTGCATAGATGAGCATTACAACCAGAGTCAAGCACCCAACTGGATGCAGAAGAAATCGTAAGGTTAGACTCAATAACGAGCATACCTCTGAAAGGACCTTCCTTCTTGTTCTTCAGAGTGGCCAGATAAGTAGGACAGTTCCACTTTCAGTGGCTGTCGCTGTTGCAATGGAAACACTTTCCTTTGACAGCGACTTTCTTCTTTGGCTCTACCTTCTTCTTCTTTCCTCCTTCCATCTTTTGCTTTTTCGCAGACTTTTTTTTTCTTTCTGAAAGACTTTCTTTTGAAAGAAGTCCATTCCATAGCAAGAACTGAGCCTTTAGAACCTTTCATAGAAAGCTCAACGGTGACCAGCATGTTCATTAATTCGGCAAAAAAATTTTAAAGTTTATGCATGTGGTAATTCATGATGAATTGCCCATATGCATCAGTCAAGGATTGTAGAATAATATCATTCTATAGATCCAAGTCTAACCTCACACTGAGATTCTCAAGCTCTTCCAAGTCCTTGATCATCATCAGACAGTGATCTTGGACTGACTGCCCATCACGCATCTTAGCCTTAAAAAGTCATTTTATGATTTGATATTTGGCTCCACGACTCTGTTCACCAAATATTTCTTGCAGGTGAGCCAACATTTAGCAAGCAGTTGAGATATCTTCATGTTGGCGTTGGAGCTCATCAGACATCGAGCCCAACATGTAATATCTGCCCTTATTATCTTCATCTATCCATTTTTTCAACGATGCTCTCTGTTCAGCAGATGGACGGGCTGGTAAGATGGGAGGGTCCTGGTCTAATACATGGGTTAACTTCTCAAAATCCAAAATAATTTTGTAGTTTCTGAGCCAATCTTTATAATTGGGTTTGGTCAGTCTATGTGTGTCCAGGATACGTGCTAATAGGTTGGACGCAGACTTTTTCCTACAGAGAGTCAAAGATTCTAGTTAGATATTGTAATTATGACTTGACCAATTTATTTAGAGATTTTATTTTTAAACAAATTAGCTCTCACTATTTTCTTGAGATCCCTACACTCCCTCTGTAGAGATGCAAAAATCTCCATGATTAATGATTTCTAGTGGGTGGTGCGGTCTCACCAACTGACTCATCACCTCACCTAACAGTCATTGGTGATGGGTTAGCCAATGAGTGAACAACTCTTGTTCAATGATTCTCTAATCATGGTGCACCCAAACTTGGTCTCTAATTCATGAATCTCATCATATCTAGAATATTGATCCACTCCTTAGTTAAGTCAGACCCACCATTTGCACAGACTGGATTCCTAATTGAGTCTCTCACCATATCTAGAATATTGAGCCCAACTCATCCTCCAGCCCATAGCATCCAATGCCTAATAGACATGGTTGCGTCTTCCCGGTGCAACTGAGCCACTGTATCCAGTCGAGAACAATCAACCCCGAGAAGGACCCGCACATCTACAATGGTGGAAGACCTCAGACTTAATCTTTTCTTAGGGAGAATTGATTCAGGTCTCATTAAACTAGACTTGTCATAGTCATAACAATTATGACTAACCTAGTGGCATGGGTTAGCTCGGATTATTGACCACCTCAAATCAGAATTGAGTCAACAGATATGGCCAGGTAAGTGAGACCGGTGGAAGGGATATGCCATTAACTCGTACAAGAATGCATTCAGGTCGAGTAGCTCCCAATTAAAAACCAGTCGATCGTATGTGCCAAACTTACCTTAGACACCAAATTATTGAGCCAGAACCAATTGGGTTAGCCTACAATCCAGACTCTAACCTCTGAGCCTAATTAGGTCTTGCTTGATCGTGACTCGATCTTGACCCAAACTTAATCCTATTAGGTTGGTCAATTTAAGCATTGTTGATCCCATCTAATCAACTCTTGATTCGGTTTGATCAACTGCTTAGACCTAATTGAGCTACCCAAGCCCGAACCCAATATTATGAATATGTCTTAGATCTGAAATTCTCAATTTTAGATCTAATTAATATTTCATAATCTTAATTCTTAATTAAGTAGGGTTCATAAACAAAATATGCACAATAAATCCTAGGGTTTCAGGATCTAGGGTTTTGCAGAAAGTAAGTTTTGGATTTCTGATTAAGGACGAACGCGCAGCACCCCTACACATCATAAGAACACCCCATCGGATGGGAGGAGAGGGCCTTTAAACCCTTCTTCATTCTTATGATCGGATGGCCAAGAGGAATGCCTTAATCAAGAACATGTAATACTACAAAATAGTTTTAGATCTATATCATATATCTCATATACAAATTAGATCTAATCATGGCATATTTTGCATACATCTCATGTATCGAATCATGCATGTTTTCAAATCTAAATTATCTCATAATAATCTAAAAAATTAGATTTAAATTGATCTCATCAAAATAAATTCTAATCTAGACAACTATGTAGAACTATTCTACAACTAGTCTAGACATGCATCAATCATATCTCATATGATGTTTAAAATTAAATAATTTTATTTACTATTTTTTAGATATTATTATAATAATTATAATATCAAAAAATAGTAAATAAATAGATCTAAAATATAATTTAATCAAATTAAATTATAAACATGAAAGACTATTCTATAAAACTATTCTATTTTAGAACTAGTCATGCATATTTTCTAATCTTAGATCCAGATCATCTAATTTTAATTTTTTTTGATTTTAGATCTGATCACATCTCATGTGACATCTAAAATCATATATTTTGTGATTAGAATAAATTTAAAATCAAATCTAAATACTTTAGAACCTTGGCTCTGATACCAGTTGAAGGGAAATCTTGATTTTCCGGACCAGGTTCGTTTAGATATGATTGGATCAAGAGATATATTTTAAAATTATTTATTTTGATTCAAATTAGATCTAGGATATGCCAAATCTGATTTTTATTATTTTAATAATAAAACTAAAATATAGATAAATTAAATTATATTTAATTTACATTGATGTATGGTAATCCTATTACCCGTTGATGATCCTGTAAGCAGCGAAAGGTTCTGGATCTAGCCACACAAGTGCCTGGCCTCTATCGATATCCACTTAGACTGGATCTGGAGATCCTCTTCTTCTCTATCACATCTCCAAAAATCATATCTAAATTTGATTTGGAGGATCTTCAAAATAGCTTTTGAAGATCAGTAGTTGTCCTTTGCAGTAGCGCAGCCTTCTAGCTTTCTATCACCTTTCTCTCACCTAGATTGCACCAACTTAAATCCCAAACTACTTTGGGTGTGGAGAGGGGAGGGAGAAGATAGACTTGGCATGGAGGAGGAGGAGGAAGGCAGCCTTGGGGCATGGGGAATTTTCAGATATGTTTCGAGTTGGGCGCAGGTCTTATTTATAGACTATGCGTGATCCAACTCCTCTTCTTCCCAACCAATCATAACCCTTTGTGAAATCAGATCTAGATCTGATGGGTGGATATAGAGTCCCATGGATTCATCCTTAGATGGTACCTAAGACCAGTCAAAGTTGGTTCTTAGGAGGAGTCTAATTAGAATCCAAAAAGGAGATGGAGTCGCTGTCTAACAGAGACTCCTGGGCGCACGCCACCCTTGGCGTGCACCCTCCTCCTTGCCAGGTTCTGGCAGGGGAACAAGCCCCCACCAGCTCTCCAATAGGTGCATGATGCATGGATAGAAGTCAAAGTGTCAATGGTCAATATTTGACCAGTCAAAGATCAATTTTTGACCAAAGTCAAAGGACGAGAAATGGTAGGTGACCAAAAATGGCAGGTATTATCTTACAAAATAAGACAACCCTTTTTTGACCTGGATAGACTCCAATCAGATCAAGTGAAGGCCTCTGACTGAGCACAAACTCCTTTGGCTCAGTCAGGACAACTATTTATGATAGTAAGAAGAACGTTAGGTTCAATCGAGTGCTAGTACGATTTTCTTGAACCTAATTAAATCTCATTCAGATCAATTGAACTAGATTAGTTCAATTGATGATCACCAGATTCAAACTCTTATTTGTATGACCCAGTTAAGTTTAGTTATATATGGTAATGGAATATGTCATGATCTCTATCATCGACATCATCAAAACTCCTTTCGATGGATCAGAACTTCTCTGATTCGAACAGCTAGAATGATCGATAATCTAAATCATTCTAATTGCTCGTAAAATCTATCAGTGACACCTAGCAGTATATGGTGGCAACCGATCAGAACTGAATGCGAACCTCTTGGTGTAGCTATCTGTGTGATTAAATTCTTCTATCTTGAGCTCCGATCAGATTAGGGTTAAGATGAACTCGTCAAACCCTAGTTTCTATCATATGATGTAATCATTCGATTCAAGTTCGATGTGAAAACCTAAATAAAAACTCTTTCTATTATTTCACTCTGCCATGGTCATGGGCTTCTGGACTTGATTCTCATGATCATCATAGGGCTGCTCCTCTACCACCGAGGTAGATAGATTCCATCTTGATGCAATCCAGTTCCTACAATGAACATGCTATAGCCAACATACACCTCAGGGTTCCGTATGGCTAAGAGACTGAGTTATGGTGTAGTCAAACTATAACACTCTCAAGGTGAACTATCGATGCACCTCATGTCAAAGAACCAGACACACCACTGCAGCATCGAGTCAGTTATTGATGAGAAGGTAGACTTCCTAATGACTACTCGAGGTGGTCACATTCAGTGCCCTCATTCTCTAATGAGTACCTATACTCTCGCTCCATTGTCTCCACACCATAGACTCAAGACTCATCTACTAAAGAGAAGCGATTGTACACCAACCTTCTAGATCAATCACCATCCTCGTGATGATCCTATGGTCGAAAGCATTTTATGAGTTAATAATGATTATTCATGTTTTAAATTTTTAACTCTTGAAAATATGAATTATCATTACCATTAACTCAAAGGATGTATCACAGATACTAAATACACATATATGATAGAAAATAATCCATTTTATTGATTATAGTCAAAATTATAATTTTGCCCCAAAAAGTGTATTACAAGTGTCAGCCAATTCTGACTTCTAGGGCATATATATCTAACATTACATTGATTGGATTCCTAATTGGGTCTCTCACCATATCAAAAATATTGAGCCAAATCCATCCTCCAGCCCGTAGCATCCAATGCCTAATAGACATGGTTGCATCTTTTCGGTGCATCTAAACCACTATGACCAGTCAAGAATAATCAACCTCGAAAAGGATCAGCATATCTACAATGGTGAAAGACCTTAGACTTAATCTTTTCTTAGGAAGATTTGATTTAGGTCTCTTTAAACCTGACTTGACATAGCCATAACCATTATGACTAACCTAGTGGCATGGGTTAGCTTGGATTATTAAACACCTTAGATCAGGACTAAGCCAATAAATATGGCAAGGTAAGTGAGACTAGTGAAAGGGATATGTCATTAACTCGACAAAAATGCATTCAAATCGAGTAGCTTCTAATTAAAAATCAGTCGATCATGTCTGCCAAACTTACCTTTGACACCAAATTGTTAAGCCAGAACCAATTGGATAAGCCTATAATTCAGACTCTAACCACTGAGCCTAATTAGGTCTTAAATTGATCGATCACTCATGTGACTCGATCTTGATCCAGACTTAATCCTATTAGGTAGGTCAATTTAAGCACTCTTGATCCCATCTAACCAACTCTTAATTCGATTTGATCATCCGCTAGACCTAATTGAACTATCCAAGCTCGAACCTAATTTCATGAATATGACTTAGATCTAAAAATTCTTAATTTTAGACCTAATATATTTCATAACCTTAATTCTTAATTATGTTTAGGATTCATAAATAAAATATGTTAATAAAATCCTAGGATTTCAGGATCTAGGATTTTACAGAAAATAAGTTTTTAATTTTTGATTAAAGATGAACGCGCAACATCCCTACACATCATAAGAACACCCCATCGAATGGAAGGGGAGGGCCTTTAAATCCTTCTTTGTTCTTATGACTAGATGGCCAAGGAGAATGCCTTAATCAGAAACATGATGAATCTACAAAACTAGTTAGATCTACATATATGTTACATATATAAAAGTTGATCTAACTTAAAAATATGTTTTGCATACATCTCATGTATTATACCATGAATATTTTTAGATCTAAATTATCTCATAAACATCTAAAAAATAAAATTTAAATTTGATCATATAAAATTAAATTTATTTAAGACAACTTTATAGATCTATTCTACAACTAGTCTAAATATGCATCTATCATATCTCATATGAACAAAATTAAATAAATTTATTTTCTATTTTTAAGATCTAATTATAATATTTATAGTATCAAAAAATAGTAAATAAATAAATCTAGAAATTATAATTAATTAAATTAAAATTATGATTATGCTAGACTACACATGGAATAATTCTATTCCTATTCTAGTCATGCATCTCATACATCTTAGATCTATATTATTTAATTTTTTTAATTTTTGATTTTAGATCTAATCCAATCTAATTTGACATCTAAAATTATTTAATTATTAGATAAAAAATATATTAAAATTAGATCTAATTAAATATGAAACCAAGCTCTGATACTAGTTGAAGAAAAAAATTCTATTTTTTGGATTAGGTTCTTTCAGATTTGATTGGATCAAGAGAAATATTTTAAAAAAATTTTCTCTTAGATTTAAATTAGATATGAGACTCTTTAGATTTTATCTTATTGATCTAATAAAATAAAATAAAATAAATTAAATCTAATTTTATTGTACCTATATTTTGGGTAATCTAATTACCCTGTGATGATCCCAATGTTTGCCTGACGTTCTGGATGTAGTATGCAAGCACCTGGCCTTTACCGATATCCACTTGGGCAAGATCTAGAGATGTTCTCCTTTTCAATCTATGCTCCAAAAATTAGATCTGGATCTGATCTTGATGGTCTTCAAAATGACTTTTGAAGATTAGCCATTGTCTCTTAAAGTAGTGCTGCCTTCTTCCTTTCCTGTCGCCTTTCTCTTGCTTCGATTGCACCAAACTCAAGCCCAAGAACTCTTGGACATGGATTGGAGAGAGAGGACCTGAAGGTGGCATGGAGAAGGAGGGAGAGAAGTTTTGTTGCATGGACAAAGGAACGAAGCTCTCAATTCTAGGCGCAGTCAGGGTTTATATAGACCTTACTATGCCATGCAGTGCCACATCATCCAGACCAATCATAACTCTTTATACAATTAAATCTAAATTTGATTGATGGAATGACATCATCTGATCCTATTAGATTAGAGTCCCTCATAAATCTCCTTAGGTGGTGCCAAGACTGGTCAAACAGGACTCCTTCGTGCCACCTAATTTGAAATCATGAAGCAACCTAGAGTCCCATCTGTATGGAACTCCAGGAGTGATCCTCATGGGGCACATGCCTCCCTAGGAATGCACCCCCTCCATTTCTACTTTTTAGTAGGAGGACAAAGCCTCATGTTCTTTCCTATGGGTGCATGACATATGAGCAGATGTCTAAGTGTCAAAGGTCAACATTTGACTAAAGTTCAAAGATAAGATTTAGCCAGTAATGTAAAATGATAGGTGTTGTCTCAAATTTATCTCATAAATTAAGACAACCATTTTTTAAATTAGACAAGCTCCAGTCAGACCAAGTAAAGATTTTTGAGTGAGTTCAAACATATTTGGCTCAGTTGAGACAAGCTTTAATGATTGTTGAAGGAGAACATTAGGCTTAATCGTGTGCTAGTACGATTTTCTTGAACCTAATTGAATCTTATTCAAATCAATTGAACTGGGTTAGTCCAATTGATGATATCCAGATCCAAACTCTTATTTATGTGATCCAGTTAGGTTTAGTTTCATATGATAATGGGATACATCACTATCTCTATAATCGACATCATCAAAATACCTTTCGATGGATTAGAACTTTTCTGATTCAGACAACTAGTATGATCGATCATCCAAGTCATTCTAATTGCTCCCAAAATACATTAGTGACACCTAGCAGCATATTATGGCAATCCATCAGAACTGAAAATGAACCTCTCGATGCAGTTACCTGTGTGAATAAGTTCCTTTATCTTAAGCCCCGATCGTATTAGGATTAAGGTGATCTCGTCAAACCTAATTTTCATCATATCAATTAATCATTCGATTCCAGTCTAATGTGAAAATGCAAATAGAAACTCTTTCTATTATTTCACTCTACCATGGCCATGGGCTTATGGATTTGATTCTCATGATCATCATAGGGCTGCTCCTCATCTACCGAGATAGATAGATCCCATATCGATGCAATCCAATTTCTACAATGAATATGCTATAGCCAACATACACTTCAGGATTCCGAATGACTAGAAGATCGAGTTATAGTGTAGTCAAACTATAACACCCTCAAGATGAACTATCGATACACCTTAGGTCAAAGAATCAGACACCCCACTACAGCTTCGAACTAGTCATCGATGAGAAGGTAGACTTTCTCATGACTGCTCGAGGTGATCACGCTTAGTGCCCTCGTTCTCTAATGAGTACCTGTACTCTTGTTCAAGTGTCTTTACACCGTAGACTTAAGACTCATCTATCCAAAAGAAGTGATCATACATCAACATTTTGGATTAATCACCATCCTCATGATGATCCTACGGTCAAGAGCATTTTATGAGTTAATAATGAAAATTCATGTCTTAAATTTTCAACTCTTGAAAATATGAACCATCATTACCATTAACTCAAGGGATGTATCAGAGACACTTTCAAATACACATTGCAATAGAAAATAACCCATTTTATTATTTATAATCAAAATTATAATTTTGTCCTTAGATGTGTATTACAAGTATCAGCTAATTCTAACTTCTAGGAAACACGTATCTAACAAGTGATTTCTGAATGTTGGAGATGGATGACTAGTTCTAGCTTTAGAAATTTTGAAACTTGTATTTGAATCTCATACCGTTGTTCTCAGTGATTGTCATTTCTATCTTAGTTTCTTTTTACATATCATTTCTATAGGCCTTTAGGCCATGAATAATTATAAAATTTTAATAAAGAAATGAGTTTGTAATGTCATTATGAATGGTGTTACTACTTTCTGTGGATAATTGAACAATGGTGTATATATGTTATCACAACCTATTAATTTAGTCTATTCTACTGGCAAGCATCTTAGATTAGATAGTGTATCAGGTATCTACTTATGACATTGTAGGCTAGGTCATATAAATAAGAATAGGATAAACAGGTTGACTCAAGAGGAAATCCTCAAAGTCAATGATTGTGAATTACTTTCAACCTATGAGTCTAGTCTTCTTGGTAAAATAACCAAGTCACCTTTTACTGAACAAGATGAGAGAGCAAATGAGCTCTTAGGTCTAGTACATACTGATGTATGTGGACCAATGAGCACAAGTGCCAGAGGTGGATATATCTACTTCATCACTTTCATAGATGATCTATCCAGATATGTGTATGTCTATCTGATGAAACATAGGTTGGATTCTTTTAGAATATTCAAACGATTCCAAAGTGAAGTAAAAAAATAAACTAGAAAGAGTATTAAAACTAGAAAGAGTACTAAAACTAGAAAGAGTATTGTTTATCAAATTTCCTCCAAACTATAGATTCTGCTGGATGACTAATGATGTTATCCTCAGGAATTCACATCTCATGATGCCATCTCATCACCTCAGCGGTCTTTGATAACTTATAAAGTCTCTAAAGTCTTGGTGTTAATGAAAAGTATCTCAAAATCTTGTGAGGCTACTTCTTACCTCTTTCAAAATCTTCAGCGTACCATGACTCACCACATTCTGTGTTAGATATGTGTACCCTAGAAGTCAGAATTGGTTAACATTTGTTATACACTTCTAAGGGCAAAATTATAATTTTGACTATTAAAAATAAAAATAGCTATGTTCTATCACAATGTATATTTAGTGTCTGTGATACATTCCTTGAGTTAATGGCAATGATATTTCCTATTTTCAAGAGTTGAAAATTTAAGACATAAATTTTCATTAAAATACTCCTGACCATAGGATCATCATGAGGATGGTAATTGATCCAGAAGGTTACTCTACAATCACTTCTTTATAGTAGACGAGTCTTGAGTCTACAGTATAGAGACACTAGAGCAAGAGTATAGGTACTCGTTAGAGAATGAGGGCACTGAGTGTGACCACCTCGAGCAGTCATTAGAAAGTCTACCTTCTCGTCGGTGACTGGCTTGAAGTTGCAGTTGTGTGTCTGGTTTATTTACCTGAGGTGCATCAATAGTTCATCTTGTGGGTATTATAGTTTATGAGGTGTATGTTGGCTATAGCATGTTCATTGTAGGAATTGGATTGCACCAATAGGAAATCTATCTACCTCGGTAGATGAGGAGTAGCCCTATGATGATCATGAGAATCAAGTCCATAAGCCCATGGCCATGGCAGAGTAAAATAATAGAAAGAGTTTCTATTAATATTTTCATATTGGGCTTGAATCAAATGATTAATCATATGATGAATATTAGGGTTTGACGAGATTATCTTAACCCCAATCCAGTCAGGGCTCAAGATAGAAGAACTTAATCACACAGGTAACTGCACTGAGAGATTCATTTTTAGTTTTGATAGGTTGCCACCATATGCTGCTAGATATCCCTGATGGATTTTGAGAGCAATTAGAATGATTTAGGTGATCAACCATACTAGTTGTTTAAATCAAAAAAGTTTTGATCCATCGGAAGGTGTTTCGATGATGTTGGTGATAGAGATCGCAACATATCTCATTATCATATGAAACTGAACCTAGCTGGGTTACACAAATAAGGGTTTCGATCTAGATATCATCAATTGGACTAACCTAGTTCAATTGATTTGACCAAGATTCAATTAGGTTCAAGAAAATCGTGCTAGCACACGATAGAGCCTAATGTTCTTCTTCAATTATCATTAAAGTTTGTCTTGACTGAGCCAAATGTATCTGGGTCACTCAGGTACCTTTACTTGATCTGACTGGAGCTTGTCCAGGTTAGAAAAGGGTTGTCTTAATTTATGAGATGAAGTTGATACAACACCTACCATTTTTCGTCACCTACTAAATCCTATTTCGGACATTTGGTCAAACATTGACCTTTGACACTTAGACATCTACCTATGTGTCAAGCCATCATAGGAGAGAGTTCTTGGACTAGTCAACCTACTAAAAAGTAGATGGATAAGGGGTGCATGCCTAGGGAGGCATGCACCTATGGATAAAGCATCTGGAGTCCCGTACAGATGGGACTCTTGTTGCTTCAAAAATTTTACTTGGATGGCACCTAGAAGACTGCTTTGCCCCAGTCTTGGTGCCATCTAAGGATGATTCAGAGGGGCTCTCATCTGATTGAATTAAATAATGTCATCCCACTAATCATATTTAGATCTAATTGCACAGAAAGTCATGATTGGCTGGGATGATGTGGCACTGCATGGCACAATAGGATCTATAAAAACCCTATCTGCACCAAGATCAAAGAGGATTGACCCATTGCCTATGCCACAAGGCTGCCACTCTTACTCCTCCATGCCACCTTCTGGTGTTCTCTCTGCTATCCATGCCCAAGAATTTTGGGCATAAGTTTGGTGCGATCCAAGCAAGAGAAAGGCGATAGGAAATGGAAGAATGCAGCACTGTTGCAAGAGACAACTCACATCTTCAAAAGGAGTTTTGAAGATCTTCAAAATTAGATCTAGATCTAATTTTTGGAGAGATGATAAAGAATGAGGAGATCTCTAGATCCTACCCAAGTGGATACCGATAGAGGCTAGGCACTTGTATGGCTAGATCGAGAACCTCAGACAGACATCAGGATCATCATAGGGTAATCAGATTACCCATAATAAGGTAAAATTAAATTAGATTTAATTTACCTTTATTTTATTTTAATTTTTTATTAGATAAATAATATCATATCTGAAAAGTCTCAAATCTAAGCAAGATCTAAGAAAAAAATTTTGAAATATCTCTCTTGATCTAATCATATATGAACGAATCTGATCCAAAAAATTAGATTTTTCCTTCAGCTGGTATCAGAGCCGGATTGCATTTTTTATTAGATCTAATTTTATTTTAATTTTAATCTAATAATTTGATTATTTTAGATATCATATTAGATTTGATTAGATCTAAAATTAAAAATTAAAAAAATTAAATAATTTAGATCTAAGTTGTACAAGAGGCATGACTAATTGTAGAATAGAATTATTCTATGTATAGTCTAGCATGATCAAAATTTAATTTGATTAGTTATGATTTTTAGATCTATTTATTTATTATTTTTTGATGTTATAAACATTATAATAAGATCTAAAAAATAGAAAATAAAATTATTTAATTTTTGTTCATATGAGATATGATGAATGCATGTTTAGACTAGTTATAGAATAGTTCTACATAATTATCTAGAATAAATTTTAATTTAATATAATTAATTTAAATTTAATTTTTTAGATGATTATGAGATAATTTAGATCTAAAAACATGCATGATATGATACATGAAGATGTATGCAAAATATGTTTATAGTTAGATCAATTTTTTATATATGAGATATTTGATGTAGATCTAACTAGTTTTGTAGTTTTCATATTTCTAATTAAGGTATTTTTCTTGGCCGTCCGATCATAAGAACAAAGTAGGATTTAAATGCTCTCTTCTTTCATTCGATGGGATGTTCTTATGATGTGTAGGGATGCTGCGCGTTCGACCTTAAAAAAAAATCTAAAACTTATTTTCTGCAAAATCCTAGATCCTGAAATCCTAAGATTTTATTTATATATTTTATTTATGAATCCTAAACTTAATTAAGAATTAAGATTATGAAATATGTTAAGTCTAAAAATTAAGAATTTTTAGATTTAAGACATATTCATAAAATTGTGTTCGAACTTGGGTAGCTCAATTAGGTCTAGCAGTTGATCAAACCAAATCAAGAGTTAGTTAGATGGATCAAGGGTGCTTAAATTGACCAGTCTAATAAGATTAATTCTGGGTCAAGATTGAATCACATGAGTGATCGATTAAGCTAAGACCTAATTAGGCACAGTGGTTAGAGTCTGGATTGTAGGCTAACTTGATTGGTTCTGGCTCAATAATTTGGTGTCTAAGAAAAGTCTGGCAGATACGATCGACTGATTTTTAATTGGGAGCTACTTGACTTGAATGCATTCTTATCGAGTTAATGGCATATTTCTTCCATCGGTCTCACTTACTTGGCCATATTTGTCGATCCAGTCCAGATCTATGGTGGTTAACAATCCAAGCTAACCCGTGCCACTAGGTTAGTCATAATTGTTAAGGCTATTGTAAGTCAAGATTAAAGAGACCTAAATCAAATCTTCTTAAGAAAAGATTAAGTCTAAGATCTTCTACCATTGTAGATTTGCAGGCTCTTCCCAGGATTGATTGTTCTCGATTGGTCATAGTGGTTCAGTTGCACCGAAAAGATGCAACCATGTCTATTAGACATTGGATGCTATGGGCTGGAAGATAAATTGGGATCAATGTTTTGGATACGATAAGAGATCCAATTAGAAATCTAATCTATGCAAATGGTGGGTTTGACTTAACTAAGGAGTGGATCAAAATTTTGGGCATGATGAGATTCATGAATTAGAGACCAAGTTTGGGTGCACTATGATTAGAGAATCATTGGACAATAGTTATCCTCTCATTGGCTAACCCATCATCAATAACTATTAGGTGAGGTGATGAGTTAGTTGGTGGGATTGCACCATCCATTAGAAATCTAAAATCGTGGAGACTCGCATCTCTACAGAGGAAGTATAGGGATCTAAGAAAATAGTGGAAGCTAAATTTATTTAAAAATTAAATCCTTAAATAAACTAACCAAGTCTTAATTATAATATCTAACTAGAAACTTTGACTCTCTATAGGAAAAGCAAAATATCTGCATCCAACCCACTAGCACGTATCCTGGACATCCATAGACTGATCGGATCCAATTACAAGGATTGGTTCTAAAACATCAAAATCATTTTGGATTCTGAGAAGTTAACTCATGCATTAGACCAGGAACCTCCCACCTTACCAGCTCATCCATCTACTGAATAGAGAGCATCTCTTGATAAGTGAATGGATGAAGATAACAAGGTCAGATACTATATGTTGGGCTCGATGTCTGATGAGCTTCAACGCCAATATGAAGATATCAAGACTGCCCACCAAATGTTGGCTCACCTACAATAGATGTTTGGTGAATAGAGTCGTGCAGCTAAATATCAGGTCACTAAATGACTATTCAAGGCTAAAATGCATGATAGGCAGTCAGTCCAAGATTATTGTCTAATGATGATCAAGGACTTAGAAGAGTTTGAGAAGCTTGGAGTGAGGTTGGATCTGGATCTACAAAATGATATAATTCTACAATCCTTGACTGATGCCTATGGGCAATTCATCATGAACTACCATATGTATAAACTTTAAAATACTCTGGCCGAGCATATGAACGTGCTAGTTATGGCTGAGCTTTTAATGAAAGGTCTAAAGGATCAGTATTTGCTAAGGAATGGACTTCTTTGAAGAAAAAGTTTTTTAAAAAGAAGAAGAAATCTATGAAAAGACAAAAGGTGGAAGGAGGAAAGAAAAAGAAGGCAGAGCTAAAGAACAAGGCCACTGACAAAAGAAAGTATTTTCATTGCAACACTAACGATCACTGAAAGTGAAACTGCCCTACATACCTGGCCACCTTGAACAATAAGAAGGAGGCAGGTCCTTCTGGAGATATGCTCATTATTGAATCTAACCTTATGATTTCTTCTGCATCCAGTTGGGTGCTTGACTTTGATTCTACTACTCATTTGTGCACTTCCATGCAGGGTCTTGAGGATAGCATGAGGCTGAGGGATGGTGAGATGATCCTACGTGTTGGAAATGAAGCAAGAGTTGCTACTATGGCCGTGGGAACCTACCCTCTTCAACTACCATCTAGTTTAGATTTAGTACTTAAGGATTGTTATTATGTGCTTGCAGCAAGCAGAAATTTGATTTCTATTTTATGTTTAGCACTAGAAGGCTATGTAATTAGTTTTCTTAAGGACCATTGTAACATTCTTTATGAAAGAAATAAAATTGCAAGTGGTTTTCTTATTAATGATCTTTACCAGTAACATATTGATGTATCTATCTTTAATATCGAGCAAAATATGAATGCCATAAAATCAAAATGACCCAAGGATAGTCTAAATGATTGGTATCTATGGCACCTTAGACTAGATCATATAGCAAAAGATAAGATTAACAAATTGAAGAAAATCGGGCTATTGAGTTCATTGACTTTCGAGTCATATCCAATTTATGAATCATGTCTTCATGGCAAAATAACTAAACTACCTTCTGTGGGACATGGGGAAAGGGCCACAGATTTACTTGCCCTAGTACATACTGATGTGTGCGGCCCATTTGATGTGCCGGTTAGAGAAAATTTTGTCTACATCATAACCTTTACCGATGATTTATCTCGACATGGATATGTGTATCTTATGAGACACAAGTTTGAAGCCTTTGAAAAGTTTAAAAAATTCAGACATGAAGTAGAAAAGCAAACTGAAAAATCCATTAAGGTTCTTCGATCAGATCGAGGAGGTAAATACCTTAGTCAAAAATTTTTGGACTATTTCAAGCAGAATGGCATAGTCTCTCAATGGACTCCACCTGGAATACCTCAACTCAACGAAATTTCATAACGAAGGAATTAGACCCTATTAGATATGGTCCGATCCATGATGAGCTTCACAGACCACCCTAATTTTTTTTTGAGATAGTTTGTTAACTACTATATATTTACTGAATAGGGTTCCTTCTAAAATCATTCCTACCACACCATATTAAATATGACATGGTAAGAAACTAAGTCTGAGTCATCTTAAAATTTGGGATTATCTAGCTCATGTCAAAGACAACAAGCGGACAAGTTAGACTATAGGTCCTTTAGAGCTCGATTCATAGAATATCCTAAAGAGTCATTAGGATATTATTTCGATATTCTAGAAGATAATAATGTGATTGTAAGTCGACATATCATCTTTCTTGAAAAATAGTTTATTCAAGATAGCAGCATTGGAAAGCAGATTAAGCTAAAGGAGAAAGTCTCCCAAGAGCAAAGAGCTAAGGACCCTTTGGAACCAAATCAGGTTGAGCCAATACAATCACTACTTCACCTCGAAGATCAGAAAGGGTTTTTCATCCCCCTAAGATGTACTTAGGTACTATTTCAGAGAAAGTAGAGGAAATATTCCACGTAGGTAATGGAGTTCATGTTGATGATCCCAAAATCTATAACGAGGCAATATCAGATATCGACTCCGAGAAATGGTTAGAGGCAACAAAGTCAGAAATTGATTCGATGCACTCAAACCAAGTCTGGATCTTAGTAGATCCACCAGAAGGTATAGTAACTATTGGGTGTGAATAGATCTACAAGAGAAAGATTAGTGTAGATGGAAATGTAGGGACATTCAAAGCTAGATTAGTGGTAAAAGATTGTAGTCAACATGAAGGCATTGTCTATCAGGATATCTTTTTGCTAGTAGCCATGCTTAAATCCATTTGCACATTGCTTGCTGTTGCAGCCTATTTTAATTATGAAATATGGCAAATGGATGCGAAAATGATGTTCTTAAATGGATATCTTAAGGAAGATATCTATATGGAACAGCCACTGGATTTTACATCTAGTGATACTAATCACAAAGTATGCAAGCTGCAAAGGTCCATATATGGACTTAAGCAAGCATCTCATAGCTGGAATACTCATTTTAATGATGTGATCAAATTATTTGGTTTCATCAAGAATGAAGAGGAACCATTTATTTTTAGAAAGATCAGTGGGAGCGCGATTATCTTCCTCGTACTGTACGTGGATGATATCCTTCTTATTGAAAATGATATTCTCATGTTGACCATAGTTAAAATGTAGTTATCTAAAGAATACTTCATGAAAGACCTAGGAGAAGCATCCTTCATTCTTCAAATCAAAGTCTATAGAGATAGATCGAATAGGATGCTAGGTCTTTCACAGAAGATGTACATAGAGGAAGTGCTAAAGAGGTTTAGCATGAAAAACTCCAAGAGGGGATTGGTACCTTTCAGACATGGCATTCATCTCTACAAGAAAATGTGTCCCAACACACTAGTGGAGATTGAACGCATGAGCAAGATCCCTTATGCTTCTGCAATAGGGAGCCTCATGTATGCCATGTTATGTACATGACCTGATATAGCCCATGCTGTGAGTGTAACAAGCAGATATCAGTCAAATTCAGTAGAAGAACACTGAACTTCTATGAAATGTATCCTTAAGTACTTAAGAAGAACTAAGGATATGTTCATTATTTTTGGTAATGGAGAACTCAAAGTCCAAGGGTATACAGACTCGGATTTTATGTTTGATATAGATGATCGAAAGTCGACATCTAGGAATCTATTTGTGTATAATAGTAGTGCTGTCAGTTGGAAGAGTTCCAAATGGATAGTAATAGCATATTCCACCATGAAAGCAGAATACATCGCTGCATTAGAAGCTACGAAGGAGACATTCGGGTACAAAAAGTTTGCCACAGAGATTCGAGTGATGCCATCAGATGCCATTCCTCTATACTACGATAATAATGGCACCATATCTCTTGCTAAGGAGCCAAGGTCTCATCAGAAATCCAAACACATCGAGCAACGATACCATCTCATCCGTGATTACCTCAAGAAAGGATACGTCGAGGTCAAGAGAATTGACTTCGTAGACAATATGGTAGACCCACTTACAAAGCCATTGGGCCAGCAGAAGATTAAAATCCATCTTAAGAAGATGGGACTTAGATTTGTAGCCAATTGGCATTAGGTCAAGTGGGAGTTTGTTAGATATGTGTGCCCTAGAAGCCAGAATTAGCTCACACTTGTTATACACTTCCAAGGGCAAAATTATAATTTTGACTATAAATAATAAAATAGATTATTTTCTATCATAATGTGTATTTAGTGTCTGTGATACATTCTTTGAGTTAATGGCAATGATAGTTCTTATTTTCAAGAGTTGAAAATTTAAGACATGAATTTTCATTATTAACTCATAAAATGCTCCTGACCGTAAGATCATCATGAGGATGGTGATTGATATGAAAGGTTGGTGTACAATTGCTTCTTTATACTAGATGAGTCTTGAGTCTATGGTGTAGAGACACCAGAGCGAGAGTACAGATACTTGTTAGAGAATGAGGGCACTGAGCGTGATCACCTCAAGCAGTCATTAGGAAGTCTATCTTCTCCTCGATGACTGGCTCAAAGCTGAAGTTGTGTGTCTGATTCTTTGACCTGAGGTGCATCAGCAGTTTAACTTGAGGGTGTTATAGTTTGACTATACCATGACTCGATCTCCTAGCCATTTGGAATCCTGAGGTGTATGTTGGCTATAGCATGTTCATTGTAGGAATTGGATTGCACCAATAGAGAATCTATCTACCTCGGTAAATGAGGAGTAGCCCTATGATGATCATGAGAATCAAGTTCATAAGCCCATGGCCATGATAGAGTGAAATAATAGAAAGAGTTTCTATTAAGGTTTTCATATTGGACTCGAATCGAATGATTAATCATATGATGGATATTAGGGTTTGACGAGATTATCTTAACCCCAATCCAGTCAGGGCTCAAGATAGAAGAACTTAATCACACAGGTAACTACATCGAGAGGTTCATTTTTGGTTTTGATGGTTTGCCACCATATGCTGCTAGATGCCACTGGTGCATTTTGAGAGCAACTAGAATGATTTAGATAATCAATCATACTAGTTGTCTAAATCAAAAAAGTTCTGATCCATCGAAAGGTATTTCGATGATGTCGATGATAGAGATCGCGACATATCTCATTACCATATGGAACTGAACCTAACTGGATCACACAAATAAGAATTTTGATTTGGATATCATCAATTGGACTAACCCAATTCAATTTATTTGAATTAGATTAATTAGGTTCAAGAAAATCGTGCTAGCATACGATTGAGCCTAATGTTCTCCTTTAATTATCATTAAAGTTTATCTCGATTGAGCCAAATATGTCTAGGCTCACTCAGGTACCTTTACTTTGTCTAACTGGAGCTTGTCTAGGTTATAAAAGGGTTATCTTAATTTATGAGATGAAGTTGAGACAACACATGTCATTTTCCATCACCTGCTAAATTCTGTTTTGGACATTTGGTCAAACGTTGACCTTTGACACGTAGACTGCTTTGACCCAGTCTTGGCACCATCTAAGGATGATTTAGAGGGGCTCTCATTTGATTGAATTAGATGATGTCGTCCCACCAATCAAATTTAGATCTAATAGCATAGGAAGTCGTAATTGGCCGAGATGATGTGGCACTGTATGGCGCAATTGGGTCTATAAAAACCCTATCTACGCCAAGATCAAAGAGGCTTGACCCATTGCCCACGCAACAAGGCTGCCCCTCTTCCTCCTCCATGCCACCTTCAGTTGTTCTCTCTCCTATCCACACACAAAAATTTTTGGGCACAAGTTTGGTGCGATCCAAGCAAGAGAAAGACGACAAGAAAAGGATGAAGATAGAACTGCTGCAAGAGATAACTCACATCTTCGAAAGGAGTTTTGAAGATCTTCAAAATCAGATTCAGATCTAATTTTTAGAAAAGTGATAAAAAAGAAGGAGATCTCTAGATCCTACTCAAATGGATACCGATAGAGGTCAGGCACTTGCGTGGCTAGATCGAGAATCTTAGGCAGACATCAAGATCATCATAGCATAATCAGATTACCCGTAATGAGGTAAAATTAAATTAGATTTAATTTATTTTTTATTTTATTTTATTTTCTTTTATTAGATCAATAATATCAGATTTGAAAAGTCTCAAATCTGATCTAGATCCAAGAGAAAAATTTTTGAAATATCTCTATTGATCCAATTAGATCTGAACGAACCTGATCCAAAAAACTAGATTTTTCCTTCATTCTGGGCAATAATCCAAGTGTTGATGCTCTTTATAAAATAATGCACAATTATTCTTGCATGCATGTATTGGTGTACAACCCAGTTCAAGTTCATGCATATTCTTTTTTGCCTCTGAATATGATTTTGGATGTTTTTCACCATCCGGTAATGCCTCCTTAATTAAGTTCAATATGAAATCAAATGACTTTTGACTCCAACCAAATATGGTTTTACAATGGAGCAATTTTATCAAGTACTTAAGCATCAAGAACTTCTTATAATTTGCATATAATGGCTCCTTGGCATTTCTTATGAGTTTTTCAAAATGTCTATCATTTGCATTATCCATACTCTATGAAGAGTTGTCAAAATATGCCCCCTCATATAAATCATCTAACATCTCATTGATGCCAATTGGTTCTGCCTGTTGACCCGTATATTGGTCTCTTATGTTAGTAGGTCTACTTTCCCCATGCAAATCCTAAATAGTATACTTTCTATCCATACCCCAATTCAACAAGTGCTCCAATGTTGTATCTGTAGGCTGGAAGTAATTATTGTGACATCCCCGGTAAGGACATTTGATTCTATTGGGATCATCGACTCTTGAACATGCAAATCTTATAAAATTTATAATACCTTATCGGTATTCAGGTAAGATGATAGAGCAAGCATTCATCCAACTCTTATCGATATTTTCCATCTATCCACGAAAAATGTTCACCATTAAAGTAGGTGTTATTAGTAAGGCTTTAGGAATGCATAATCCTATCCATTTCTAACAGTTATGGCCCTATCCCTTTCAGAAAAGAATAATCTTATTATTGTTATTAGTCGATATTTTATTCCATTATTGTGAAAATTTTAGCAACATCTTCTCATGGTTCTCCAAGTATACGATGTGAATACGGTGCCTATTCACCCTATCCAATATATACCCCGAGAATATATAAGAGATAACTACTGAACACCACATAATGAAATAAAATATTGATTAATAACAATAATAAGATTAAAGCTTTTCTAAAATGTCCAAAATTGGGGCATCCAAGAGTCGATCTTGATCGAGATCGACTCTTGAATGGGAATCTACAGCTCAATGCATGCAATTTCAGATCCGTCTCTGAACATACATTCGAAATGGTATCCTAATTTATCAAAAAGGGATAACTCTATATTTATATAGAATTTTCTCTAAAATATGGGTGTTTTCCATATTTTATGCAATAAATTTCATATTGCAATAAATTTCATAGGCACTTGATGTTCAAATTGGGATCCCCTCTTTGACTATGATTCCCTCGTTCAGCCATTATTTATGATCAATTGTGGTGGCGGTTGCTCAGAGGTTCTTTCAAGTTGGTGGTCAATCTTGATGCCTATTTATAATTTACAAGCTTAGACATTTTCCCAACATGGTGGAAGGCCACTCTCATAAATTAATTTATCATGATTTCATCTAAATAATATCCTAGTACAATAATATTAAATTCTTATTTTGGTTTGTATAAGCTCTTTCAAAAGTATGATTGGATTATCAACATATTTATGGATCTATTTTCCTTATACCATGTACACACTTTGAACATGACCAACCATTTTGAAATTCAACTATCTCACTTGGATCAAAGAAAATTAAAGATAAGAAAAGGGAAGGAAGGGAAAGGAAATAAGAAGTGTTCCTTTCCCAAGCAAAAAAATGTGCATGATACAAAGATAGAAATACAAAGGAGGGCAATTACATTAGGATATATATAGTAGGGCTGGAAGTGGGCTTAGGCCAGCCCGAGGCCAATCGGGCCAGGCTGGCTTCGGGTCGGGCTTCGGGATCGGTTTGAGACTATTCAAGCTGGGCTCGGGCCAAAGAAATACAGTCCATATTATTTTCGGACCAGGCTCGATCCTATCTTTGGCCTAGCCTGAGCTCGACTTGGGTTCGGATCCGATTATAGTCCAAAACAACATCTCCTTCCTCCCACCCTCTCCCCACTCTTCCACCCTACCCCGATCCCCCACGAATCCCCCCTCCGCCTTCCCTCCCTTGCGAAACCACCCCCTGCCCTCTTTTGATCTTCCCTCCCTCCCCCATGAAACCCCCACCACCCTCTTCCTCACGAAGCCCCCCTCCTACCTCTCCCTACCCCGCAAAACCCCCCATCGCCCCCCTCCCTCACAAAACCCCCTCCCTCCCTCGCAAACCCCAGCAACCCGCATGCCCCCTCCCCCGTGGCTCCCCTGGCACCCTTCCTCCCTCGCATCGCACCCCTACGACTGCCGCCTGAGCTACCCTAGCACCCCCCGACCATCGTGGCTCCCCCGGCACCCTCCCGCCCCCCACGTGGCTCCTCCGACACCCTCTCCCTCGCAAAACCCCGCTTCCTCCCTCGCACGGCACCCCCATGGCCGTCGCCTGGGCTACCCAAACACACCTCCACCTCCACACCCCGACCCCGGCCCCAACCCCACCCTCAGCCCGTGGCTCCATTCCGCCCCACCCCATCCCTCCTCCTCTCCTACCTCCATTCTCAGGCAAGCAATCCCACCCCCTTCCTTCCCCCAGGATGCAAAAGCAAAAAAAAAGAAGACTTTACCTTTTCTAGGGTGGCGGCACGATGGCACCGCGATGGTAACAGAGGTGACGATGGTAGAGGCAGTGATGGCAATGGCAGAGGTGGGGGCAAAGACCACCAATGGTGAGAGAGATCAAAAGAGAGAAGGAGAAAAAAGGAGGTAGCCGACGGAGAGGGTTCAGATAGCGAAAATAGGAGGGCGGGGGTGGGAGACGAAACATACGGAGGGCGAGATGGTAAATTTTTAAAAAAATTTATCGATGTAAATTTATGTTGATAATACTAATTATCGATGAATAAAAAATATCAAAAAATATTTAACAAAAAATTAACATTTTATCGACGTAAAGTAACATCGGCAAATCTGGACTTAGCTATGTTTAAGAAAAACATAGGTAATAAAATTATTACCGACATCAACGAAACATCAAAAAAAAATAATAAAAATTAAAATATTTAATAAAAATTATTACCTATGCAATAATTTCATCACAACATAATCATTTATCGATGATAAGTAAACATCATAAAAAGTTTATTTAATATTAAAATTAGGTTCGCAAAATATATACTTAAAATTTAAAAATTAAAAAAATTAAAAAATAATTTTTAATGAAAACTAAACGTCAAAAATAAGTGAATTTCCTATGTTAACCTTTAATGTAGGTGATTATTCTATTTACCGATATTTTCTTACATCACTAAAAGTTTATTTTTCAATGATTATTTTACATCGATAATAACTTAATTATCTTTCATTGATTTTTAAATTAGCTTTTTTATTTTTATAAATAATTTATAGGTATAATTATTGAATTTAAAGTCCATCTTCACAATTCATTATCTAAATAATTATTATTAGTTTATCATTACAAAAGTATACCTCGATCAGGTTGCCCTAGCTATGTCGATCAATAAAATTCATCTCAATAGTCAGGAAAGATCGCATGATGATCTGATAAATAAAGATCACTAATAAATTCAAAAACTTACAGCAATAATCTTGATGTATTTATAACATACTATCAAAATTTTACTTCAATCGAACATCATTATCATGATCAATTTAGTAAGGAATGATTTCAGCCATTAAATAAAAAATGAGTGATCAAAAAGCCCAATGACATCCGATTTAGATGATTTTTTAGATAAGCAATCTTTGCTACTACTTTCATCATTTATACGGCTATGATCATAAAATTTAAACCATACGTATATGAACCATCCATGTTAAGCAGATCTTATAAAAACATAAGTATATTTACCTAGCAATCTCAAGAATTAGTATCAAGAGATATAAAATTTTGGATTATTCATATATATGTGGTTTGAATTTTATGATCATCAATGTATAAATAATCAAAGTATTAGCAAAGATCATTAATTTAAAAAATTATCTTATAATCGGATGCATTTGGCCTTTTGATCACTAATTTTTTATTTAACGACTAAAATCATCCCATGCTAAATTAACTATGATAATGATGTTTGATTGAGATAAAATTTTGATAGTATGCTATAAATATCACTGAGATCATTTTTGTAAGTTTTTGGATCCATCAGTAGTCTCTATCTATCAAATCATCATGTAATCATTCGTGACCATTGAAATCAAATTTTATTGATTAACAAAGCTAGGACAACATGATCGAGGTAGACTTTTATAACGATAATCTAATAATAATTATTTAGATAATAAATAATGAAGATAAATTTTATATTCTAAAATTATATCAATAAATTATTTATAAAAAAAATTATTAAAATGACTCCTATCCCCTTAATTGCGTAGATAATAAATGCTATAAATAAAAAAATTACCTATAAAAACTAATAATAGTTAGTCTTATTATCTATGTTAATTTATCATTGATAAATTATTTATAAAAATTAAAAAAAAATATTTATCGATGCCAATTTAGCATAGAAAATAAGGCTAATTACCTACGTATGATTTAACCATAGAAAATTGGCCTTATTACCTATGTTAATTTAGCATCAATAAATTATTTATAAAAATAAAAAAATTAATTAAAAAAAATATTTTTGATGTTAAACAAGTGTCAGCAATAAGTCTAATTATCTATGAAAGAATTAAGCATAGGTAATTAGCCTTATTACCTATGCTAAATTATATCGATAAATTATTTATAAAAATAAAAGAAACTAATAAAAAATAAAAATATTTGACAATGTTAATTTAGCATAGGAAATAAGGCAAATTACCTACATAGGATCTAACCATAGACAATTGGCCTTATTGCCTAAATTAGCTTAGCATCGATAAATTATTTATAAAAATAAAATAAATTAATCAAAAAGAAAATATTTATCGACATTAAATAAGGATCGGCAATAAGTCTAATTACCTATGGAAGAATTAAGTATGGATAATGTTTATCGAGTGTTGGTTATTGTGTGAGTTATCGTCATAACCAAGGAGTGTGGAGATACTGATATAGTGATGTATGCTAATCTATCATTATGGCAAGTGCACCAGTCGATCAAGTAATAAAGTGTGTGAGTAGAGTATCATCCCTAGAGAATTGAAAAATAAGTACTAAAAACCTCTTTCCTAGATATTATTTAGAAAATCAATTTATAAGAAATAAAAAATAAGAAGAAATAAGAAAATAATTGATAAATTATAAAGAGATAGAGAGTGTATAATTTTTATGATTGAATTCAAGAGCAATAAGTTGCTAAGGCAATCGGTTCACCAACTTAATCAATATAATATTTAAGTAATCATGCAAATTAGGTTAATTTTATTTCATGTGATGGTGGAGTCTCCTAGGATATTCACTATTCTTATGAGCTCAGAAGTGCTGCTCCCAAGTCTTGAGAATATGAGAAGATAGGTCATGGAAAGATGGGAGCAAGTCAGAAGAGAAATCAGCTTGGGTGGTAAAGTTTAGAAACTTAACCGACTTATCCTGAGACTGCATTGGCTAAGTTGAAAACTGGACCGGCTCAGTCTCAGACTGGATTGGCTATGTCTCGAAGAAAAATCAAGATAGAAAATAGTATTTTTGGACTGTTGGCATGGTACATAACTGGATCGGCTCAGTCTCAAACTAAGTTAACCTAGTCAAAGATTAGCTAGCTTAGTCTAAAACTAGGCCAGCTTAGTTTTCGCGAGTCTATTTTATGTATGTGGGTTGTTTGGATTTGAATAATTTTTCTATGAGCTTGAGGTTTGATCCTTTTATAAAGTATATATATTGAAAATAGGTCAAGATTGTAGATGATGCTGAATTCATTGAAATAAAGTTCTTTTATTTCAGAAAACTCTTAAGCTCTCTTTCTCTCTTCTCTCTTGAATTTATTATTTTTTTTCTATATGGATCTTAGCAGATTGTTCCTTGTTGCTTGGCTAATCACTAGCAGCCATGCCCATCCATGTGTTGAATCAATTTTCATAATAATTGGTATCTAAGCGATGTTGCATGGAAGGAAGATACCTAGGGTTTCTACATCCAGGATCTGTTGCATCAAGTTTTACCTTAAAAACTTCTTATTTGCTTCATTATTGTCTCTAGATTGAGGTAGAGATTTATTACATGGAGGAATGGTGATACAGAAGGTTGGAAAAAGAATTTAGGGCATTTAGATCTTCTTTGAAGGATAGTTTTGCTAGTGTGTGATCGTGAAAGGATGTTAGAATTTTGTTCTTGACTTGTTTGAAGTCATGGGATCAAGTGGACTCAAGGTGGATTTTGAGAAGTTTGACGATAAGAAAAACTTTACCTTATTGCAGCAAAAGATAAAGGAATTATTGGTTCAGCAAAGGATCTACAAGATCTTGATAAGAGAAAGACTGAAAAAGATCAGTGATGAGGATTGAAAAGAGTTGGAGAAAATTGCTTTTAGCACAATTAAAATATACTTGGTCGTTCAGGTGCTACCCGAGGTTTGCACAAAGATCACAACAAAGGAGCTCTGGACGAGACTAGAGAATACATATATGGAGAAGAACATGATGAATAAGCTATGGTTGAAGAAATAGCTGTATAGTCTAAGGATGCACAAAGGTAGAGATCTTATTGTGCATATCCAAAGGTTCGATCAGGTGTATTTTGTGGTGATAAGTTTGGATGTGAAGATCGACGAGGAAGATTAGCTGTTGCTGCTGCTTTGTTCTCTCCCAGGCTCGTATGATGGTCTCATAACAACTTTAGCTTATGAAAAGGTGACCCTAAACTATGAAGAAGTTGTTGGTGTGCTCAGATTGATTGAGCAGAGGAAAAAGATATACAAGGAAGATCCTAAGTCTGAGATCTTGGCTATGAATGAAAGACAAGAAAGATCAAAGGAGAAGATAAGAGAAAAATCCAAAGATAAGTCAAAATCTCAGGATCAAAGAAAGATATCAAAATGTTATAAATGTCATTAGCCTGGACACCTAAGAAGAGATTATCCTCTTTTGAGGTTAAAAAATGGAAAGGCTAGTAAGAATGATGATACAGCTTCAGTGAGCAGTGGAGAAGACCTGCTAGTTGTATCAGATGGGTCCACAAAGTGTGATACCATATGAATATTGGATTCAGCATACTCGCACCACTATACTTCTCATCGAAAGTGGTTCTCTACCTATAGAAGATCGATGGAGCAAATGTCAGCCTTAGAAATGATCACCCATGTAGAGTAGCTAGAGTTGGCTCTGTTAGGATGAGGATGTACGATGGGATCATTTATACATCATCAAATGTCTGGCATGTACCAAAATTATAAAAAAATAAATTTTTTAGGCTACTTGGAGGAGTAGGATAATGCTTTTAGTAGCTAGGCTGGAGTGGATGTCTAAAAATTTTCAAGAAAGCTTTGGTGGTGATGAGAAGTAGAAGAATGAGAAATAATCTTTATAGAATGGAAGGCTCAGTGGTGAATAATAGTGTAAAGGTGCTAGCAGTAGCACAGGAGGATCAGCTCTTATATCGGTTGTGGCACTATCAGATGGGTCACATGAGTGATTGAGGGCTCATAGAACTTAGCAGAAGAGGGATGATCCCAGTCCTGATGAAGGAGGATATAGATTTATGTGAGCCATGCATCTTTGGTAAACAATATAGGATGAAGTTTGCCAAAAGTACCAAGCACAGTGAAGAAGTGCTGGATTTAGTACACTCGAATGTGTCGGGACCACTCCTATATCAGCTAGAGGTGGGACAAGATAGTTTATCATCTTTATTGATGATTTCTCGAGGAAGGTATGGGTTTATCTGATCAGAGAAAAGTCAGAGGTGTTTGCCTAATTCAGAGCTTGGAGATCTGAGGTAGAGAAGAAGTCAAGGAGACAGGTGAAGTGTCTGAGATCGGATAATGAAGGAGAGTTTACTAGCTTAGAGTTGAAGAGGTATTGTGATGAAAATGGCATCAAACACCATTACACGGTGAAGATGACTCCCCAGCAGAATGGTGTCATGAAAAGGATGAACTGGACACTAACTAAGAAGGTATGGAGTTTAAGGCTGTAGACATCACTTGCAAAATCCTTTTGGGATGATGTTTTAACTTTTTCTTTTTTTCTTGTGAATAGGTCCTCTCATCATAAGCTGAATGGAGGCATTCCAAAGGAGGTCTAGAGTGGAAAGAAGGTGGAGCTTGGCCATTTGAAAGTCTTCAGTTGCACAGCCTATGCACATGTGGAGGCAATCGAGATGAGTAAATTAGATCCTAAATCTCAAAAGATGACATTCATAGGATATCCATAAAGAGTCAAGAGGTACCTATTGTGGAATCTTGAAGTATAGAATGTAGTGATTAGTAGGGACATTATTTTTGATGAAAAGAGCATCTTGGAGAAGCCTGGAAGTATAGGAGCAACTGGAAAAATAAAGATGAATAGCGGTGGCCAGTCAGAGAATAATAGCATGTAGGTTACATCCACTTATAGGAGTATTCCTGTTGAGGTGGAGCTGGATAAAAAAGTTTTATCTTAGATTAAAAATCAGCATGAAGGGCTTGTAGTTCAGAGGGATGTACAGGATCAGCCATAGATTTTAGGTAGAGATGTGCCAGTGGGAGTGGCTTTGCATAAGTTCCAGCATACTATTAGTAGGTTGGTAAGATATGGCATTGATAAGGTTATCTCATATATGCTCATCACTGCTAATGGAGATCCAGAGAATTATGCAGAGACCATGGAGAGTGAAGATCATGAGTCATGGATGCAGGCCATGATGGAGGAGATGGAATCACTGAATAAAAATTAGACATGATAGCTAGTGGATCTTCTAGAAGGTACTCGACCTATTAGCTCAAAGTTGGTGTTTACAAAGAAGGAAGCACCTCTAGAATAAGATGGAGTTAGATTCAAGGTAATTCTGGTAGCAAAAGGATACTCACAAAGGGAAGGGATAGATTACACAAAAGTTTTCTCTCTTGTGGTGTGTCATACGTCTATTCGGGTTTCACTATCACTGGTGGCATAGTACAATATGGAGTTGGAATAGATAGATGTGAAGATGACCTTCTTTCATGGCACATTAGAGGAAAGAATCTATATGAAGTAGCGAGATGGTTTCATGAAGATTGGAGAGAAGAAAATGATGTGTTTATTGAGGAGGTCATTGTATGGCCTGAAACAATCCCCTCGTTAGTGGTATCATAGATTTGATAACTTTATTTTGAGCCTAAGATTTATCAGATGGGAATATGATAGTTGTGTCTACGTCAAGGATGTAGATGAGAAGGATACCCTATACCTGCTATTGTATGTTGATGATATGCTCATAGCCAGTAGGAGTATGAAGGCTGTGAAAGGGATGCAAAGAATATTATTAGTTGAATTTAAGATGAATGACCTAGGTTCAGCACTGAAAATCTTTGGAATGGAGATTTACGAAGATAGGTGCAAAGAAGTGCTCCATTTGTCACAAGAAGGATATATCCAAAAAGTTTTGGAGAGGTTTGGGATGGAGAAGGCCAAACTTGTAGAGACACTATTATCGAGCCATATATCTCTCTCTAAGTATCAAAGCCCCTAGTCAGAAGAAGAGAGAGAGTACATGGATGGAGTCCCTTATACGAATACTATAAATAGTGTGATGTACACTATGGTATACTGTTGACTAGATATAGCACATGCAGTCAGCATGGTTAGTAGATACATGGCTAACCTTGAAAGGGAACACTAGAAAGCATTGAAGTTGATATTGAGATATCTACAGGGAATAAGAGATTATGGTTTGGTATTTGGTGGACAGCTAATAGGATTTGAAGATGGAGGTTCGAGTCCTTTGGAAGGATTTGTAGATGCAAATTATATAGATAATCTTGATACAAGGAGGTCTACAACTGGATACCTTTTCTGCATCTATGGTTGACCAATGTCTTGGAGATTGATCCTTTGATCAATCATGGTCTTGTCTACCATAGAGGTTGAGTACATTGGCATTACTGAGACCGCAAAGGAATCACTTTGGCTTAGGAGGCCGGTTGTTGAGATGGGGGTGGAGCAAAGCAAGGTTAAACTGTACTATGATAGCTACATATCTTCTGATAGGCCATGAAATTACTCTCTCTATAAAGGATTGTTTGACAACTCCTAAAGAGAGAGAGCATATGAGTAGAATTTCATATGCTTCGGTAGTAGGATCTATCATGTATGCCATGACATGTATAAAATTAGATGTGGCATACTCACCAGTAGTGAGTAGATACCAATCTGATTTAGGAAAGAACCACTAGAAAGTGGTGAAAACCATTCTTAAGTATTTGAGAAATACTAAGAACTAGTGGCTGATCTATCATTAGTCAGATTTGAAACTTATGAGATTTATAGATTTCAGCTTTTAATCTGACCATGATGATAGCAAGAGCATGTCAGGTTATGTCTTTATCCTAAATGATCAAGCCATCTGCTGAAAGAGTTTTAAGCAGCACACTATGGCAAACTCTATATGTGAAGTGGAGTACGTCACAGCATTAGATGCTACGAAGGAAGATATGTGGCTAAGAAAGTTCATCACCGAACTTGAAGTAGCATCCTTCCTGGATGGTCCAGTCTTGCTCTACTATGACTATACTAGAGCAATTGCTTAGATGAATGAACCAAAGACACACTAGTGGATGAAGCACATACTACGCCGCTACCATCTAGTTTGAAAGATCATGGATCAAGGTGACGTCGACCTTCAAAAGATCGATGGAAAGGTGAACCTGACCAACCCCCTTACTAAAGCCTTGGCGGTAAAGTAGTTTGACAACCACAAATCGAAGATGGATATTAGATACTATACTATGTGGCTTTAAGATAAGTGGGAGTTGCTGGAAAATATGTTTCAAAGCCAATCATTAGCTTGTTAATGATTATACTATTTTATAAATATAAATAATTTATTAATAAATAAAGTATTTATTCTGGCATTTTCATCATAAGTCTATATCTTCTAATGAACTCTTGTATTGTGATGAAGTTCTTAGGACTATCTAGATTCGATAAAGAGAGGATTTATCGATTAGTCCGTAAAACTATTCGCAATCAAATGATATGTTGTTAATCAAGATGACAACGTTTATCGAGTGTAGATCATTTGTGTGCCATATAGGTTAGTTGTCCTCTTAACTAAGAAGTGTGGAGATACTAGTATGGCATACAGCTAAGATGTAATGGTACATTATCACCTAACATGATCAACTCTGGAGCATCCTGCTATCAAGATTTGCTCTCATAGAATATAGGTATAAGTGTCCCATAGACCTAAGATCATAATGATGGCTTATAGGCAACTCACTATGCTTTCATGCCAGACGACCTAAATTTTTAATTTAATGATAGAAGATTTTTGAGCACAGTCAAGTACATGTAAAGTTAGTAAGTGATCAAGATGAGATTGATCACTCCAAAGAGTTTGGAGATAATGCATCGCAATATTTCAATTTAGAAAAATCTTGGCTAGGATAATCCATGAGATGAATTTGATATTTTGAAATACAATATGAATGATTTATTTAGAGTTGACTATTAAATCCTGAGTCATCCTATGAGTATTTATGGTCAAGGAGATGAATTATATGAAATCCATATCTATATGGGTTCTAAGAATGTTGGTTTATACATTCGACCTATCCGACCATCGAGTACTATTGCTAGATGGTCACTTCAATTGGTATAAGAATTTATTCTTGTACTACTGACTTAGGATCAAACCTATGGGACCACACACATTAGAGATCTCAATTGGATCGGATGGTTGATCAATGATTAAGAATCATTTTAGGATTAAACATTCAATACGATTGATGTTTGACCTAGTGCAAGTGTTATAGGAGGATCAATTAGTAATCAAATTATTAATTGGCTTAATTTATTTGAGCAATTAGACTGAGATTAAGTCTAATTGAATAAGATTCAATTAGATTTGATTTGGGCTTAATTGGATCAAGTCCAACTGGTTTATTGGATAAGCTAATTGTAAGAGAGAACAATTCGCAGTTGAACTAAGACTTGAGTGCACCTAATTTTTAAATTGATTAAAAACTTAAATCAAAATTAAATTAAATTAAATTTGACTTAATTGGATTTCTAATTGGGTTAGGAATACCATTAATCAGGTTGCATCAAGATCTATTTTAATTGGGCTAAAGATTTGGTTTGACTAGTCAAAGCATGTAGTCATGGTTGGACTAGGACTCCTCCATTGCACCACCTTCCCTTTCTCCATGTCTTTTTCATGATTTTTTTCATGGAAAATCTGATTTCTAGAAAGGATCTACATCTATCCTTGCACCCATATTCTTCTTAGATGGTTTGTGATTTTGGATTTGATCAAAACTGAGTACTGATGATCTAGACTCTATTTGATAGAGTTTGGACAAATCCAAAACTCTTATCCATTATGGCATCAAATAATCTGATTTTTCTCTGAAACTTTTATGGGAGAAAGAGAATTTAATTTTTCATCAAATATGTATAATCCATGCAAAAAAAGTTTGAGGTTCCCAAGTGTTGGATGCCCCTATCCTTGTTCTATTTGGGCTCTCTATCTTGGTATTTGACCTAGATAAGGATTCTTCTCTAACTCTCTATTTAAAGGGAGTTAAATAATAAAATTTTGAGAGGTTTTAGACCTAAGAGAGAGGTCTTGGGCATGGGGACCTTCGGCATATCAGAGTTGAGGGTGTGGGATTTTGTAAAGGCATAAATTGTTGTGCCTAGGCGAGATGAAAGGGCCTAGAGAAGAAGGGTCTTCTCTAGGGTTTTTATTTCAAATTTTTCTCTATAAAATTTTAAGAGAAGAACATGGAAGAAGACATCTTCTAGGTCCTCTATTCTCTTCCTTTGATCCTTGAAGAATTCAAGTCAATTGAAGAAGGAGATTCGGCATCAACCATCGATGAAGGATCAGCGTAGTGCTAGCACACTATGTTGATTTTTAGATTGTTAGACTTTGGATCATGATCTAGGCTTTGTGTGGACTTCTCATTGAGGCAGAATGCATGTGCTGCTTGAAGCAACATCCTCAGCCTCAGATTAGAAAGTGGACATCCAAATACATTAAAAAGGTAATGAAATTTGATCTCAATTGCAGACTAGATCAGATCTAATTTTTCTTATTTAATGTTGATATGATCAACATCATTGTTTTATATTTATTTAATTTTTAAGTTTATATGCATGCTTTAATCATATCATTAGATCTTAGATCTAGGGGTTATTTACATATTTCATAGATTAATTAGATTAATCTATAGCTTTCGCTATTCTGATTTTGAAAAAAGTTTCAAAATATAGACTAGAAATCCTAGGTTTTTCCTTCACTAAAGTAACTACAATAACTTGTGATAGTTAACTTTAGGCATTTTCATTCTATAATGAGTAAGAAAAGAAAGATAAGACTTGGGCAGCGAGTTCAAAATTGCACCTCTTCCTAGCTACTCATGCAAGAGAAAGCCGAGCTTGCTCAAATGCTCCATCATCTTGATTATGTACAATATATGATCAGTGATTGAAGCTCCATCTCTCATCTTGGCATTGAAGATGGCACAATTAGTCTTGTATCTTTTAACACTAGTAGGTGTACCAAAAGACTTGTTTAACACTTGAAGTATGTCTTCTGGCTGAGCTGTCTCAAATCTATGAGTGAATTCATCACTCATGGCTGCTAGCATGATGTAATGCACCGTGTTTCGATCATTGAGCCACTTCTAGCAAGTGTCTCTGATTGACCCATGTGCATTAAGAGCTGGCTCCTTAAGTGCAGGATCTATAAGGATATACAAGATCCATTCGTGCTCAAAAATAATCTTCAACTTATGATACCAGCAATCGAAGTTGGATCCCACTAGCTTGTCATTGTCCAATAATGACCAGAGTGAAAGGAAAGTGGCCATAACTGCACAAAAAAAAAAATCAAAATCTAATTAGTAAATGATCTATTAAACCTAAAGACTTGGTCTTTAATCAAAAGGTTCTTCCATTATTTTATTTGAATTGGTAGCCTCTATCTTAAATTTGAGGAATTATCCTAATTCCTTAGTCGATATTAAAATCCACATAGACTGCACACAAGCCCAACTTTGGCCAGTCAATATATGCATATCTAAGGGTAGGTTCATAATCAATTATTCTTTTAAATAACTTCTAGAAATTTAATTTTGCTTTAGTTCCTAGTTAGTAGGCTTTGGCTGCTACTAAAAGATCTGGTTAGGTCCACCTATTAACATGACCATACTTAGTCCATCTAGCCAATGTATGATTAAGTCCAACTTTGGTTGGTCAACCTAACCACCATTTAGGGAGATGCGGCCAAGAAATTGTATTATGAATGATAATTCCATTAGGTGATAAGCACCAGATCTTTGGGCCTCCAATGATCATCCAACTAATGGACCTGATAATTCCATTAGCTGATAAGCACCAGGTCAGGCTCAGTCATGTGCTAGCATGATTATCTTAAATCTGATTGGATCTAATCCAAATCAATCGAACTAGGTTAGCTTAATTGATGTTATCTAGACTCAAATCCTTATTTGTGTGACCCAGTTAGGTTCAGTTTGGTATGATAATGAGACATGTCATGATCTCCATTATTGAGATACCTTTTGATGGATCAGAACATTTCTATTTCATACAATTAGAATGATCGATCATCAAAATCATTCCAATTGCTCCCAAAATCTACTAGTGATACCTAGCAGTATATGGTGGCAACCAATCAGAATTGCAAGTGAATCTCTCGGTGCAGCTACATTTATGATTGGGTTCTTCTATCCTGAACCCCAATAGGATTAAGGTTAAGGTGAACTCGTCAAACCCAATATCCATCATATGAATTAATCATTTTATTCGAGTCCTATGTGAAACCTTTATAGAAACTCTTTCTATCATATTCACTCTACCATGGCCATGGACTTATGGAATCGATTCCCATGATCATCATAGGACTAGTCCTCATCTACCGAGGTAGATAGATTCCTTATTGGTGCAATCTAATTCTTATAATGAATATACTATAGCCAACATACACATCAAGATTTTGAATGGCTAAGAGATTGAGTTATGGTATAGTCAAACTACAACACCCTCATGATGAATTATCGATGCACCTCAGATCAAAGAACCAGACACATTATTGGAACATCGAGCCAGTCATCGATGAGAAGGTAGACTTTCTTATGAATGCTCGAGGTGGTCATGCTCAGTGCCCTCATTCTCTAACCAGTATCTGTACTCTCACTTTGATATCTCCACACCATAGATTCAAGACTCATCTACTCAAAGAAAGCAATCATACACCAACCTTCTAGATCAATCATCATTTTCGTGATGATCTTACGATCGAGAGCAGTTTATGAGTTAATTATGAAAATTCATGTCTTAAATTTTTAACTCTTTGAAAATATGAATTATCATTATCATTAACTCAAAGGATGTATCATATACACTTTAAACACACATCATGATAGAAAATAATTCTTTTATTAATTTATAGTCAAAATTATAAAATTGCCCTTAGAAGTATACTACAAGTGTTAGCCAGTCTGACTTCTAGGACACACATCTAACAGGAGCCTCTATAACTAATCATGTACTGTATATGATCGAACTGATAGAGCGATTCAGCAAGCTCAACTTTTTTTTTGCATAAGCAGCTTGGAAAAGATGCAATACCAAACTCACTGCCCAAGTCCTATCTCCCATTCCTTACTCATTATAGAATGACAAAGTCTGA